>VMDR010031178.1:0-12128 GCA_007922815.1 Macrotus californicus | reverse complement strand
AATCTAACAATGGCCAGAGGGGAACGGGGAGGGAATAGTGGGGGGAAGGGATTTCAGGAACCACTATGGAGGACACATGGACATAACCAAGGGGGAGGGTGGAAGCGGGGAAGGGGGGTGGGATTAGCTGGGGTGGGGGGAGAGTGATGGGGAGAAAATTCAAACTGTAATTGAACAACAATAAAGTAATTAAAAAAAATTCAAAAAAAAAAAAAAAAAGAAGCTTGTACTATAATAGGTAAAACACAAGGTGCTGGCAATTCCTGTAGCAGAGTACATTTATAATTGTTACATTTTTTTATTAGCCTATTGCTTCAAATCAGCAGGTTTTCTTGCAGTAGACTGCTCCTTAACAGAGAATATTAAATACTTGCATTAATGTTCTAGCTGTGGTTTTTAATGGAAGGCATGCATTTAATGGAAGTGCCATGCATTTTAAAATATAAGTAGAATGTTCCATCTTCTAATGTAATAATTTAGGTCTTTAATAATACTCATATGGTAGACCACTTACTGAATGCCTGAAAATAGAAAGTAAATACATCTAAAAGTTAGCCCACTGAGAAAATGCCATTAATCTAAAGAAAGCTTGTGTGTTATATATCAATAAGAAAATCAGATGATAAAATAGCACATGCTCTAAAAGATCTTAAATGATATTAACTTGAAAATTCTGAAAAATTATACTTTAGTTATTACAATAAATGAGATCACACTTTAATAGAAACAACAGGCTTTTGAATTAGAAAAATTTTCATGACATTAAGTAAAATAAAAGAGCTTTTTAAAGCAATGATATGTAAACATGTGTAGTTGGCTAAATAATGTCCATGAAAGCTATAAGGTCCTAAAGTCTGGGACCTGCAAATGTTTACTTACACAGGAAATGATGTTGTTGCACATGTGGGTAAGGATCTTACCTTGTGAGTCCTAAATGCAGTCACATTTATCTTTGTAACAGGGAAACAGAGGTGGCAGACATGGAAGTATTTAGTGTGGCACAAGCCAGGGAATGTTAACAGCCTCTAGAAGCTGGAAGAGGCATACAACAAATTTTCCCACAGATCCTCTGGAGGAAATGAAGCCCTGCCAATTTCTTAATTTTTGCCATGTAACATTGATTTTGAACTTCTGGCTCCAGAACTATGAAGCAATAAAATTATGTTCTTTTAGCCAGCTAGTTTGTAGTAATTTGTTTACACAAGCCATGGAAAGCTAGTGTAAGTTTTTATACAGGGATATGAAATGTAGTGTAATAAATTTCTGGGAATGTGGAAGGGCTTTGGAATTGGATAATGGGTAGAGGCTGGAAGAATTATGAGGAACGAGGTAGAAAAATGCCTACATTTGCATAGACTATTGGTAGGAAGGTAAATTAAAGGCACTTCTGGCGAGAGCTCAGAAGGAAAGAAGAAATATATCATGGGAAAGAGGAGGAAGATCTTGCTACATAGCGGAAGAAAACTTAACTCAAGTGTACCCTACAGTTGTTTGGAAAAGTGAAGTTTGTAAGCAAGAGGCTTGGACATTTAGCTGAGGAGATGCCCAAGAAAAGCTTTCAGGGTATAGCCTGCTTACAGAAAAAAGGAAGTGGACAGACAGAAATCAAGGGGAAGAAAAACCTGTCAAGCAAAATGGAACTAGCACATAATGATTTGGGAAATTCTCAATGTATTCCGTTAGAAAAATGTGATAGAATTAGGAGAATAACTAATACGATAGCATGCTTTGGAAAGAAGGTCAATGGTATGGCTGCACAGCATTTCATGAGGGCTGAAGAGAGACATCCATAATAGAGATGAAGAGATTTGGCACTTTTGAACTGATCATTTTTAGGTGACATTTTGGACTTGTGTTGATGCTTTAGTGTGTTGAGACTTTAGGGGATATTAGCATGGGGTCCATGTATTTCGCATCTGTTACGGGCATGAGTTTTGGAATCCAGAAAGAAGACTATAAGAAGCAGAATAATGTCCTCTAAGGACATCAGGACTTGGTACCTTGAGCATATACCCACAAGGTACATGTTATTTATTTGTGGGAGGAAAAAAAACGCTTTTGCTTGGCCTTTGAAAAAATGATAAAAGTGCAATACTGAAATGAGATTATCCAGAATTATCTGGGTGTGACACCTAAATGCAATGACATGTATCCATGTAAGAAGGGGACCAGGCAAACTGCACACATACACAAAGAAGGCAATGTGACTATGGAAGCAGAGATTGGAGCCATGTGAGATGTACCAAGGAGCCTGGCAGTCCCAGAAGACTCCTGAACTGTGAGAGAATACATGTTTATTGTCTAAGCCCCTGAGTTTGTGGATATTTGTTACAGAGTCATAGAAAAGCTATATTCTATGCAACATAGAATATGCTGTCTGAACTATATTAACATTTTCTATATTAACATTTCTTAATATTAACTATATTAACATTTTCTTAAACTTAAGACTTCATATAAATTGTCCATTGTTAATTTAATGTGAATACTTTTATAATCATTTATACCTATTTCATTAATAAAATCAAATATCTATCTGAACAACATGGCTTCATATTAGGAGATGAAATTTTTTATCAAATTTTAAGGAAACAAAGAAAGAAAGAGTAGGTAAAAATATGAATTCAAGTGGTTTTATACTTTAGTGCATAATGCATTTAGTCTGTTTTTCTCTGCCTCCCTCACATTGGTTATGAGGACAAAATGACCTAGCAAATATTGTTAAAGTGGTTTCAGTTCTCAAGTGCTGTGGAAATTCAAAGGGTGACAGCTTTTTCTTGCACCGTATTGTACCTGTTCGGAGTCTAATAGACTGCCCTGTGGCCTGCACACCTGCGTTTCTCACCATATCGTCCTGACTTTTCCAGTCTTTGGGATTTCACTCAGAATTTCCCAGAGATCTATTTTCACCTCTCCAACTGAACATAATTGCAACTATTTAGTCTAAAAGTTATGCTTTCTCTAATGGGGTAGGTCAAATGTCTGACTTCCAGAACTTATGGCTCTGTCTCTAAAAATTCTATTTGATAATGAATGCATGGATGATGCTGATGTTTGTGATATGTGTGTGTGTGTAGTGTAGTGTAGTGTGGTGTGATGTAGTGTTAGGTTTTTTTAAAATATTTTTTAAATTTATTTTTAGAGGGGAATGGAAGGGAAGGAGGGAGGGGAAGGGAAGGAGAGAGGGAGAGAAACATCAATGTGTGGTTGCTTCTTGCACACTCCCTGCTGGGGACCTAGCCTGCAACCCAGGCATGTGCCCTGATTGGGAATTGAACCGCGACACTTTGGTCTGCAGGCCTGTGCTCAATCCACTGAGCTACACCAGCCAGGGCTCATGTTAGTTTTAAGATAATGTTTAACCCAGGTTATTTATATATATATATATATATATATATATATATATATATATATATATATATATATATATATATACGATTTACCCATTAGGCTGTTGTAACAAAACTAATATAAATATATTTATTTTTCTAAATATCAGTATACTAATAATTTCAGTCTTATTCACTTATTTTAAATAAATCAAGATTTTTCATTAAATCTCCTTAACATGGTATTGAAAGCTCCCAGCCCTGTATGGTGTTTTTGGCTTCATTGCCCACTCAAGTCACGTAGATATCCTGACATTTCCCGAAGTAATGTGTCTTTTACAGCTCCATGTTTTAGAAGGTTTGTATTCTATTCTTGTAATACATCTACATCCTTATCTATGTATAAACCTTCACATACTTCAAGTTGAAAAATAAACATTCTCTGTACAATTTCCTATCACAGTAGGAAAATTTAGCTGCATTTCATGCTGTTTGTCCACTACTCCGTATATCTTCATTCTGGGATTTACTAGGTACGAGTGCCATATATTTCTGGGCCTGCTTCAGTAGACAAACACCGCTCAAGGAAATGACTTTGATAAAATCATTGTGTTGTTAAAACTTTATTTTGGGAATAATTCAATGTGTACAATTGTATGTACAGGTTTCAGAAAAAGTGATATAAAGTGAAAGATATAACAGGGAAAACTATGTTTATAGTAAAAAAGAATAAGTAAAAAATAAGCCCATAAATTAAAATTTGATTTTTAATATTTTTCCTTTTTTTCAAAAAGTATTAGGGACCAATCTATTTTTAATGTATAGCTATACTTTTAAATTAAATAAATCCAAGTGAATTTCCTAATTCAACTGCAAGACACATCACTTTCACAAATTTAAACTATGTTCTGTAGATAAGATGCATCTTTTTAGCATTTTCAGAAGAATGTTAGAAAACAATCAAGCCTCTTATTTTTATAGAGGGGAAAGCCAAGACACAGTGGAATTGTCAATACAAGTGCAAAGACATTTCTAGCTAAAATAATAAAGTTTATCTTCTGTAATCTAACCCAACTGTATTTCACTTCTTCAAATAATCGGACATTGAACATCCTTCAAAGCAACTTGACATGCTTTGCTAACATTTTCTGATTTTAAGCATCTCTACTACCAAAAGGAAAAGGAGTAGGAGAGGCAGAAGACATTACATGGGGTGTAAATGGTGATGAAAGGAATTTTCACTTTGGGTGGTGAGCAAATAATACACTATACAGATGACATATATTAGAATCATACAGCTGAAACCTGTACAATTGTATTAACCAATGTCACCCCAATAAATTTAATAAAAAGGAAAAAATCTCAACTGGATTTTGACTCAGAAGTGTTACTATATTGTAGAATATTGTCATGGAATATTCCCTATTGTAATCTCCTTCTTTGACGATGGTGACCTAATTATCAATAATAGTTGTGAAAGGACATTTTGAAGGTTAAATAACAATCCACATGTGAATTCAGTATCTGTGGTTATTTTATGATGTACAAAAACCATTATCCATGTTTTTGTGATATATGGTGGAATATTAAATTTGATTTATTTAAGGGATTTTATATGGAATTAAGGCATATTTTTAAAATCAACAAAAACATACACAAGTGCCAAGGTTTCTGAAGACAGTGAGAATAGAATGATTCCTGTAAGACGTATCACTTGGGACACTTTGAGAACCCTCATGTTTCTTTATCAGCAAAGCAACTCTAGACCTGGAAATTCTGGTCAACAACTTCTTACTTACCTCCCGAGAGAAATATCAGAAAGCTCATAGAATGAAACATTTCTTAATGTCCATACGACAGCCCACAGCCTGACTGATCAAAAAACTGGAGAAGATACAGAGATAAAGATTTCAGAACACCTACATGCTGCCTTCTAATGCTACCCAGGAAAAGAAAATTTTCAGGAAAATGAGTGGTTGAAAAGTGTTGCATTAATAGTATATTATGCTATTATAGGAAATATATGCTTAATGACAAGGAATTTCTTCACAATTGTTATTTAATAACAATTGATTATTGATTATTGATTATTGTTGGGCATTGTCCCCAAAACAAAAGGTTGCTGGTTCAATTCCTGGTCAGGACACATACCTGGGTTGTGGGTCCATTCCCTTGGTTGGGCATGTATGAGAGGCAACCAATCAGTGTTTCTTTCTCCCATTGATATTTCTCTCTGTCTCTTTCTTCCTACCTTCCTCCCTCTCTAAAAACAACTTTTAAAATCTTAAAAAAATTAAGACATTAAGCTTACATTGAAAATGCATTTGTGAAGTTTTCATATTCACTACCATAGTAGTTATTTCTGAACTCTATTTGGAGATTTGATTTACTGTTTGTAATAATTTTCTTTCTCCTTGAAGGATTTTCTATAGTATTTCTTATAAGTTATGTATGTTAGTAACACATTTTTATAGTCTTTAACTTTTTGTCTATTTTTATTCACATTGATTTTTTAGTTTAATGATTATTCTTATTGCATATAGAATTCTTGGTCAACAGCTTTTTTGTTTCTTTATCTAATTTTTTGAATACATCATTCATTCCACTGTCTTTTGACCTGAACAGACTGATAAGAAATCACATGTTAATAATATTCTTATTCCTCTATATGTGAAAGATTTTTTTTCTTGCAACTTTCTAGAGTTTCCATATTTTAATTTTAGTGGCTAAGTACCATGTGTGGGTATATTTGTATTTATTTAACTTGGAGTTTATCAGCACATTGGAACAAGCATCAATATTTTTCATTAAACATGGAAGCTTTCAGCCAGATTTCTTCAAATATTGTTTTATGCTTCTCTCTCTCTCTTTCTATCTTTCTGGGACATTTTAGATAGCATATTGTAACAATTCTGAATTCTATATTCATTTCATTTACTTTTCTTGTTTTGAATTTTCTTAGATAAGAAGTCTTCCTTGCTATGTGAGGCTTCTAAAGTCTGTGCTCCATCATTTTTTCTTTCATTGATTTTTTTTTTAGATTTTTCTTGTAGGAACTGAAATTTATTTGCTTAAGTTAGTGGTCTATAAATTATGGGGCAACAACTGTGGGTTTTTTCTGAAAGTGTTCAATTTTCCACCATGACCTGTGGATCTGATATGGATTGTGTAAAACATTCAAGAGCCATGAAGATTTAAACTTTACTTCACATTTAACTTTTCTTTCTTGACTCTTATTTCTTTCCAGTGTGTACCTAAAATTTTCCAATTAGCCAGAGATATGTTTTTTAAAACTTTCAAATCTCTCTCCACTTTTAGGATTTCCCCATTAAATTTCTGGCTTATCTGCTGCTTTTCCAACCAGGATCCTAAAACTCAGTGTTTTGAGGCTTTTTTTGAAGCACAAATAATAAAATAATATTAAAATAAAATAATATCATCAACAATAAAGAATTAGCACCAAGGTGAACAATACCAAAAAATTGAGTGTAAAATTATTTTTTTGAAAAAAATTATTAAATTTGATAACCTTCTAAAATACCGGAGATTTTATACTATTAAATTATGCAGAAATTTAAGATAAGTTAATACTGAACTAACTGCGTTTTCTGAAGGACAATCATTAATTGGAAATTGAGGATAAATATAGTACTGAAGCTAAATATCTGGAATAATTTATTTCTATCCCTTTGTAGGATACCTTGAAAAAAGTAACCAATTAAATTGAAATGCAGATAATAGATTATAGAATGATCACTTGACTAGTGTCCATCAGATGGTTTCAACACAAGTGGTTCATCTTATTTGCTCTGAATCTTATGGGGAGTTTAACTCACTAGACTCAAAATATAAGAGACCAAGAAAAAAAAAGAGTGAAAACGAACTACTTTAGCATAAGTGGAAATAATTGGAATTCAATAAAGCCGCATATTTCTGCATAAAAAGTTATGCTCTACATGTAAATTAAGGAAATTAGCTAGAAAAAGTTAATATAGCTTCCAAGGGTAGTATTTTTAAGAGCAAAGAACAGTTTATGGAGGGAATTTGGTTCATAAAACCTAAGTGTCTTAATATACTCTAATATGTACTTTTTTTGTAGAACATATTACTTTATTAGTGTATTTTTCATGTGGTAAAAAGCAAAGACTAACTTCAGGTGTTTTGTGGATTTCATTGTACTCTCTTCAAAAAATATATTGGGGCTATTGGTACTTGTTTAAAGGAATAAAGTTTTAAAACAGTTTGTGATTAATTTTTCAATATATTAGCACTTGAAAAGGATAACAATGGCGCATTTCGTAAGGTGATTCAGTTAATGTTTTCTTCTTCAATTATTCTATTTCAGTGTTCTTGTAATGGGGTGCCAGCTGAGAGACCCCAGGCAGCCCCCTCCCCGCCTTCTCGCCACAGGCATAGCTTGGGGGCTGGGAAAAGCAGCAGACAGGGATTGAGAGTTATTTTGCATATCAGCAATGGCAGGCTAGCTTCATAGCCTGCATGGAGCCAGGAAGATATGGGTGACTTTGACCAGTGATGTAGCTGGGAGGCAGCTGCCCCTAGTTACAGCTCCTGCCTGCAGGAGAGCTTGGAGATGGTTTCCTCTACCCAACGGGGCCATGCCTGCCTGGACTAACAATGGCAGCCACAAAAGGTGGAAGAAACCAGACTACCCGCAGGTTTTGCCAATTGTGGGAGGAGCTGGATATCGGTTATGGAGGAAGATCTGCACCCAGATTTTAACCCAGGCCAGCAGCCAGTGGGGGCTTAACCATGGGGTTTCAGGAAAGGGAGAGGGGCTCTCTTGACCATGTGTCTTAGGAAGCAGGAAAGCAAGATGTAGCAGCCATGTGGAGGTCTCTCTCAGAGATCTGAAAGAATGAAGAAGGACTCCCGTGGGCCCACCATGAGGATGAGGTTTTGGATTAAGAATGGGAGTCTAGCAGGGCTAAGGACTTCTGTTTCTTTTCCTGAGATACGGTGCCCCTGACTGGCCTGGTTTGGCAAGGGAAGGCAGGACTGTGTGTGTGTGTGTGTTTGTGGATGTATTAAAGGGACTTTGACATATAACAGTGACATTCCACCATTGCTCTACACCTGTCTATCTTTTGAATAACTAGTTCCTTTCCTTTTTACCAAACTCTGGAATTGAGAATTACAGTTCCTAATATGGTGGGGGGCAAAGAAGGACCATAGTAAAAAAGACCCTGTGGGGAAGCAGTTTGTTTCTGTAACATTCTGACACAGATATAAATCATTTACTGAGCTTGTCTTTATTCTGTGCCTTTTTATTTGCACATTTTAATTTGCAGTGTTGTATTTCAGTGTTATTAGAGTTATTTAGTACATAAACATCTGTACAGTTGTATGTATTATAGAATCTATTCGATAACATTTGAAAGTTTCAGTTCTTATATTCAAATGGTTTCTCCTTAAATCAACATTATCTGAGATTACTGCTCCAGCTCTCCTTACTTATACTCACATTTTTCTGACTCATTTTTATTCTCTGTATATATACTCTGTAGAATATACTTCTTCAGCATGTATATATATATGTGAATATGGTTTTTTTTGTCTTTATACCTAAATGGATTTACCTCACTAGCATTATTTCTTTAAGGCATATGCCTGGTACCACTGCTATCACCTTATTTTACTCCTGTTACTTTTCTTGGATCGTCACATTCCATGTAGTCTTCATATTCTGTCTTTGATAGCACACTCAAATTCTGTTGTAAGCGTGTGTCCTGAGCTTCTCCTTGACTTTCCTGACTCTTGTCCCACTCGTTATGGTCCAGGCCCTCTGTGTCTCTCTCTCTCAGTCCTTCACTTTTCAAGAGAGTTACTGGTACCTTTTGTTCTGCTTTTCTATGTTCTGATGGCTTTGGAAAGTAGGGTTTTGTAGGCTGTTGGTAATACAAATTGTTAGATTTTCTCGCTACATTATTTTTTTTTAGTTATTGAATCGAAAGTACTGTGAAAAATGTATTCTATTCTATAAAAGAGTGCTGGATAATCCTTCACTTCAGGATGGACGCTTGAGCCTTTGCCAATGCAAGAAGTAATTTGATATTTATATCCTCCCGTTGTCAACATGTAACCAGAAACTGCTCTTTTCTTCTTTTCCAGCAAAGCAGAGGCATGTAGAAAAAATATATATACACTGCTTTTTGGTTAGAGTGACAGTATAAGACAAGTATATGGAGCTTTGGAGCACCTTTCTTTGAATGCCCTATTCTCATTAGGATTTTTCCTTTTGTGTGTTTAGTATTGTTTTCTGCTTTTTTATGAATGTTCTATATTTCTATTTTATTAGAAAAGATTATAGGCTGTTATAAAAACATAATTGAAAATATCCACATATAGCACAACAAAGTTTTATTTTCTATTCATATCTCAGTCTGTTGAAGTCCAGCCCTTTCTCCTTAGTAACTTGGGAATCAGATCATTCCATTGTTTAGATGCAGACCTGGAGCACCCGCCTCCAAACTCCCTGCCGAAAGACAAGAACAGGCAAGGAGATGTACAATGGGCCAGCCCTTATGGACCAAACTTTGAAGTGTATTATATCACAGGTGGTTATATTATACCAGTCAGAATTCAGTTACCTGGCCCCTGGCCTAACTGTCAGAAATATTTGGAAGGTTAGATGTCTGTGTGCCCAAGAAGCAGTGCTTCGAATAATCTTATCTTCAACAGAGCATGCTTATCAAATCATTTTATTTCCCTTTCACACATAGATCATTCTTATCCCTCTCTGCCAAAGGCAATATAAAGTCCCATCTGGTCACTGATTATTGCTCACAGTCCATGTCACTGGGAACTATCAAATCCAGATGTGACTCCCTTTCGTCTGGAGACCTACAAAGTTAAAAGGCAAATCACCTTTCCCTCACCAGCACTCACACTATGCGCCATGGGGCAGGCATGGGTACACACAATAATCTCTCCCATTTGGAAAGGCAAAGAATGGAATGCATACACTATTGACAACAAAACACAATTTAAATCCCACTAGGAAGAATTTTATTAAAGTTTCCAGGCATCACACTGAGAGTAAAGGAATTACCTGGATTGAACCCTGAATTTTCTCACTGGAGGGAACTCTTTGTTTACTGTTTTTGCAACCTCTAGGTCTGATCTCTAAGAACTAGGTGTTTACTACTCTCCTTGGTCACATCTGAACAGGACAAAAGGGCAATATATTCCTTGAGGGCTTTTCTTTACAATGAGCCTTTCCTCTCCTAAAACAAAGTGGGTACCCCTAGCTTTAAAAAAAATCTAGAAGATTTAAAGTTTTCTTTGGAATAGCTTCTTTGGTAAACCTGCAAAACTGAATACATTTCTGATCCATTTTTTCTCTACAACCTAAATGCCCTTTCCAGGTCCAGGAATTCTACTTGATTTTACTTTACCTGCCTGTTTTCTGGCCCCGTGCTTCTCTTATTCTCTGATACGTAGGAGAGTCATCTTTTTAATTTGACCTTTTATTTTTCTGGGTCACCTTATTAGGTCAAATTCATTTTACTGATGTCTTTTAAAAATTCCATTTCAGAAATATTCTCCCCCACTCTTGGAAAACCTTGCATTTCTAGAATTTATCTTTTTCTTCTTCTCATATCTTTGAAAAATGTGTCAATGGCTACAAACACCTACCGCCTTCTTCCCTAATAAATCACACTTTGTAACCATGACTTCTGCCTCCGGAGTTATTGTGGATGACTGTTATATTTCCAGGCTTGTACATCTGTTGCCTTGCTGCGCCTCTTATAGTTATTATTCTGCAGCCTGAGGTATGAAAGATAATACTGTAAGATGTTGTTCAACTTTTTGGAAGTGCAGCACCCTATGTCTGTAACAATTTCTTTACTGATTGGATGGAGTAGACTAGTCCATCCTCTGGTAATACCTTGCCAAGTCCCATTGTCTAAATTTCTTAAAGTATGATTTATTATTAAAGTTCCATTTATGTACCTACAACTTCTGTGTTGACAGTTTCTCTCTTTAAGTGATGATTCTGTGAGTTCTTCCTTCTTACAGCTGTGCCTTCTAATCCAGTTCTTCCACAGAACTATGGAAGGGGAAAAGGGAGAAATAAGGCATAGAATGTTTTTAAAGGACCAACTGGAAGTGCCTTAGTTCATTTTTCTTTTTACTCCATTGTTCAGAACTTGGTCCGTGATCTCCATACCAACTTCATCAGAGGTTTGGAGATATGGTTTTCATGTGTTTCCAAGAAAATAAAACAATGTAATGAATTCTCTTCCATGCCCAATTATTGATGCAGTTAGCATTGGACAGTCATAATAATTGTGTGCCCTTTTCTACTTTACTCAAAGTAAAAGAAAATAAATAAATAAACCACCACATTCTTCCTCTCTAAGGTCACTATTTATCCATGTAAGAGTAGGTTTGTGTCTTGTTATTGAAGTAAATGATATATCCCTTGGCCCCTATGCTATCTCTAAGCATTTTCTTAAACATGAGTGAGTTTTCATAATTTCACTACTTTCTTTCATCCCTTTGTTCTCCCATTAATATCTCTGTTTTTTACCTCACATTGCCTTTAGTAAAATAAGCAGGATCAGTGTATAGATGTCATATTAGGGAAAACGTATAAATCTATTACTTTGCAAATTCTAAATAATCATTGACATGTTAGAAAAGACATGAAATCTAAAGTAAAACAGTGAAGAATTGTATACTTTATGGTCCTATTTAATCAAATTGTATACGTTTTTTGCCCCTTGGTGCTAATGATCTAAAACCACTCCATTCTGCTGTTCATCAATAATAAAA
>VMDR010031177.1:0-12128 GCA_007922815.1 Macrotus californicus | reverse complement strand
GGTCCTAATGGTGCCGGATTTTAGGGTCCCTCTATTCCTGAACTTTCAGAATAACCACATGGTAATGGTCATTCCCAAATCTAACGGATGACAAAACATGAACTATGTTTATGTGCTCTGAAATCTAAGTTCCTTATGCAGGAAAACATTTTAATTCAAGTTTTGGGATAAAAACACACCCATCATTTTGGAATTCCTTAATATTAATAGTACTTCATTAGTGTTAGGCAAAAACAAATTGAAGATTAGAGTCTCCACTTATGAGAGGTTTGCTATCTAAATGGTTTTACAAACATTTTTTAAAGCTTAAGTAAATGGTATGAAGTCCTAGGTCATAGCTTGCTAACCTTTGATTTATAAGATAATCAAATGATCTTAAGCAATTTCCAAAAATGAGAAAACAATAATTCAATAAATTGACTAATAAATAGCTTTTGGTCATTTTTCAGCTGAGACAGGTCTTGCTCATTTGCAGGGAGAGGGAGTTCATTGGCAGCAGTTTATATCTGCTTCTAAGGACACACACCTGCAGTTCAGAGCAAGAGCATAGCAGACTTTTTGACACCCAGACAAGCCAATATGGAGTCACTGTTAGCCATGACAGTGTGAAAACTGTCATATGTGAAGACTGTCATAACGAGATATAACAGAATGCCCTTAGGAAGGGTCCTGAACACCCAAAACCACAAGTCTGGACACTAGAATAAGGACTCCGTCTAGACACTGATGTGACTGGGACCTCTGCCCCTTGTGGGCTGTAAGAACTCAGAGCCCCGACCACCCAGCCTGGCTGTCCAGCAGGCGTACCATGTGCATGTCACAAGAGCTCCCCACATCCTCGAAAGCCTGAACGCTACAGTCACAAGTGAAGAGAGAGAAGCCTGAACTCAGAGAGCACAGAGAATAATTTCGATATTATTAAAAGTTTTCCTAAAGTTGAACACAGATAAATTAAGCAGAAATGTTTATAAATTTTGTTTTAGGCATGTCTTTTATCTCCTCAAATCTTTTTTACTCTCAGGAGCACCTAGATGCCTTCCTCTTTCTGTCACTCTCCCTTTGGCTGAGCCCATGTCCCCTGTCCCTGCAAACTCTTCTCCTCCTCTTTGCTGCTCAGGCATATGCGGGCTTCATGGAAAACACATTGTCCACGTGCAGCTCACAAGTATAGATCGTATGCTTTTCCCATGAGACCTCAGTACTCTCCCCACATTTAAGCCTCTGTACATACACAGAACAGACCCTTCCATGAACATTAAGGTGTCTGCAGTCTGATAATAAGGAACAAAGGATACCCTCAAACTGTAAAAAAGTAAAAGTGAAGGTTTGGGAAATTGATAACAATAAAAGGAAGCTCACTAACTAGCTTAAGTGGATCATAAGGAAATTTTTCCTTTTGCTGTATTCAAGGTCTTGCTTTTTTTCTCGTATTTTTCTAGTTTTTATTTTCTTATGCTTCCGCCAACCTTTTGCTCTTTTTGAATATCACCACCAATTTTTCCTTTATAGCTTAATGAGTTTGTAAAGTGTATTTGTTTCCATACTGAAGCCGATATTATTACGATAGCTTTTCTCACATGGACGTAGCAGCTGAATCATTGTGAGTGTAATTCTGGGTACCACCTGCCTGGAGTAAGAGGTAAGAGGTGCGAGTAGTTCAGGCTGAACCGCTGTAGAAGCAGTATGCATTTACTGTTACATACAGACCTTTGTCTTGTGTTTGTTAAACTGGCAATCAATTGTATTTGGTCCAATGGCACTGAGCTTGACAAGGTACAGAGAACAATTGGTGAGTACCACTCCATCCTTCTAAATATGCTCCCTAAAGCAACCATCAAACAACCAAAGTTTCCTGGGTTAACCGAACACAGTTTTGTGTGCAATTGTTTTGTTTGAAAAAATGGTGGTTCTATCAGCCAAAACAATTTTTAAATGTTTTTTTCCTGAATTTATTCATCTATCCCTTTGTTTTTTCATTGTCCATTCACATAGTCAACACATCTTTATGATAATTTTCTCAGTGTCAGAAACTGCATTTTATAAACATGATCTAGTCTGCCAGGGGTTACAGACCACAGAAACAGATATTAAATCAATAAGAGAAAAACTATATGTATAATTATAAATTTTGATGAATCTTAAAAATGATTAAGCGGAGGTCCTATGAAAAAATAAAGTCACCTATGTGAGTTTATAAAAGCAACATTATATAGTGATATCGTTACAGAGTTAGCCAAAACTATAAGTGAGCAGATTAGACTCGTTCACATAGCTCCATGGTGTAAGACCCAACAATTAATGCTGGAAGGATCAGACCTTTATTTACAACATTCCATCCTTGGGGGAGCCTAGAGTGCTCATCCTCTGAGCCCAGTTCTCTCACAAGACCCAGAATTTCCCATGCTCCCAGCGAGGCTATGAGCCAAGAGCATCCCCTGAAGTTCTCCATATCCTTCCTTAACTGTGCAGGATTTGGAGTACATCACCCTCAGCCTGTGTATAATAGTCCAGGAGAGCATGTGACATGTTACTCTGGATCATGGTGAAACTCAGCAAAGGCACAAGACTTCATAGTTCAGGTAAGGCCCAAGTCTGCAAGGCAGCATCTTGCACAGAAGTCCTTTGCAACTGCACACTCAGGAAGAGCAGACACAATCACAGCAGCGGTGCATGGCCTAATGGCGAAACCCTCCTTCTCCTTTCTAAACTGCGTGGCCAAGACCCCAAATAGCTGCCATGCTTGAGTTTAAATCCCGATCTTCCTCTGTAACCCCATTTCTGACTCCTCCTACAATCAGCTACACCTGCCAATCCTCTGGTTTCTTCTGCTTTACTCAGCTGCCATTGTTAGTCCAGGCAGGCTTGGCCCTGTGACACAGGGACACAGCCTTCCTGCTTCTCACACAGGCACAGCAACCAGTGAATCACCTCCCAGCTACGTCATGGGTTAGTCATGCCCGTCTTCCTCACCCGTTCCTTATCTGTAAAATGGTAATAACATAATATTTGCTTCATAGAGCCACTTAAGGATGAAAAAATTAATATGTGAATATAAGTCACTTTCTTAACACAGTGAGTGGGAATAAGGTTAATAAGATCTCTGTAACAAACTGATGTGCATTTTAGTTTGTGTTTCTGGAAATATTTTATATATTAATGAAAAAGGGCTTAAAATCGTAGGTGCTCCTTTCCTAACAATAGACAAACTATCACTTTTTTGTGTACGGGCTAGCCAATGATTTACAGGAAGTTTCAATGATAATTTTATTTTTAATGTTGCAAGTTAATAAAAATTTCACTGTGAGACCCAGTGTTGGATTCCCTCTGTTTCTTAAGAGCGTTTTTTTTTAAAATATGAATCATATTATAAAACTTGGAGTGGAACAGGTTTATGATCCTATTATATATAACAGATAGTAATAATTACTCTTCAAAATTAACAGATCAAATCATACCAAATTTACATTATAAAAAGTTGGCTCACAGGAAAATGCCTGTACTTGAAAGTCTGCAATAAGTGCAAAACTTTGAGAACCTCCCACTCAGAAATACTAGGAGGCTGGAGGCAGACACTCATGAAAGCTTTCAAATTCTCTTTCAGTAAGAATTTGATGCAAAATGTTAGGCCGCTGAGAACCATTTATTCTGGAGCCCTGACTTCTGCCCTGCTGAGAATCTTTGTATGCTGATGGTCTCAAAGGAGTTTTTCTTAACATCTCCAGTTTCCTACACTGGATCTAATTTAAGAAGTTATTTGTTGCCTAATACCCTTTTTTTTTCTGGAACAATTCTCAGTCTGCCAGACCCTCCTGGTGAGTGAGACAAGGAAGCACTTTGATATCTAGACTGTCCTGCACAGTTTATGTACAGCAGCTTTGTTTTTGAAATGAGCCTTGGGTGACCTGAGAGACTACTCCTTTGCAATGACCCAACTTACAGCTCCCTGGGAATAATTCATACATTCATCCACCTAGAGAATTGGTTGATGAAATATTGATTTTCAGTGTACCCACAGCTTTTTCCTCCAGGAGACTTAGAATTTGTTTGTTTGTTCTATGGGCTGCTTGTTTTGCTCTAGGTTTTGATTCTTATATGCCTTTAATCTCTTACATCAACAATAGTTTGTAAAGGTTCCTGTGCAAAGGTAAATGTTTTAAGTGTGTATGTGATATTTATTTAGCTGGAATTAATTGTAAAACAAATAGAACTATGGCAATGGAAATTTGTGCTTGGTAAATTCAGAGAAAAATTAGAGGAAGATCTAGACATATAGTAAAAAAGACAAAGGCTATTTTTTGGTGTTCCTCACACCACCTACTTAGTGCCTATCACATGATAACATCTCAGTATGTACAAGGTCTATTCATATAATGAGAATAGTTTGCACAACATCAATGTAACCTGGTAACCAAGGACAGTGGATTAGAATACGCATGCATGAACAATGGTGACTTCACTGTTCCAGTCAGTGGGGGTGGTAGATGCCATTGAGTGAGCATGTGCACTGAGTGGCTGTTCCATTCAAAATTACTGAACAAGTAGAGTGACAAATCTGCATCAAATTTTGCATTAAGCTTGAACAATCCTCTCCAGAAACTATTTGGATGAATCAGAAGGCCACAGCTATGGGAAACAGGTGATTCAGCTTCATCAGGACAATATGCCCCCTCACACATCATGTCTTGTGCAGAGGTTTTTGGCAAAACATCAAATCACCCAGGTGATTTAGTCCCTCTATAGCCCAGATTTGACACCCTGAGACTTCTGGCTTTCTCCAAAACTAAAATCACCTTTGAGATGGAAGAGATTTCAGACTGTTGATGAGATTCAGGAAAATACAACAGGGCAGCTGATGGAGATTGGAAGAACTGTATGAGGTCCCAAGGTGCCTACTTTGAAGGGGACTGAGGTATCATTGTCCTATGTACAGTGTTTCTTGTACCTTGTATCTTCTTTAATAAATGTCTCTATTTTTCATATGACATGGCTGGATACCCTCTGGACAGACCTTGCATGGCAAATCAGTTGCTTTAGCATTGTGACCCCCAACTCACCCTTTTCAGAACACACAGGCCATTCTTAGTGGGTAACTGAATGAAGTAAAATTTATTTGCAACAATGTTGTTTATATTTTTAAAGACATGAATAAAAATGCAATGACTAAATACAGCAATTTGGTTTACTGTATACTACCCATGGACACAGAAGGGAAAAAGAAACAAACAAACGAACAAATTGAAATTCACCATGGGCTAGCTTTAGGCCCCTTCCTTTCTCCTTCCCTTTCTCCTTCTTTCCTTCTTTGTTCTTTTTTCTTTCTTTCTCTCTGAAAATTACATTATTAATTTCTTTACCTATAAAAGTTGCTTTATATGGTCGGAAGAATATCTAAGACTTGAGTTGTAGAGAAAAAATGCTAACAGATGTCAGAAGTCTTGATAAGTTTAAAATAATCATGCATTAGAAATCAAGTCCCTTAAAACACTTTAGACTAAAATAAAGTAGATCATGGCCAGTACTTGCCTTCTCACCTTGGGTTATAGATGACCACACCCTCAAACCCTTTTGTCACCAACAATTCCTTAATAAAAGGTCTAACCACACTCATTGCCAAAGAGAATAGAGGTCTGAGTACAGAACTGACCTACACTCTGAGTATTTCCCCCTTCTGGGTACATTTAAAGTGATCATTTTATTGGTTAATTCACTATTTGAAAAAAAATCTTAAATGAATATTGAATGGTGAATGAAAAAAAGTCCCGCTTTTTGGAACTACTAGAAGAATCATAAAATATGCAAGTAGACAAATAATGTCAGCTTGTGATGTATGTATGGAAAAATGAAAACAGGTTTAGGAGTTAGGCGATGCAGACTTGCCAGGGCCCTGGTGTGGCCTCTGTGATGTGATGGTTCTCTGAGCAGGTAGATGGCTGTGATGGCTTTTTGATGTGTCAACTTTGCTAAGCTAGAGGTCTCAGTTATTCAATCAAACAGTAATTTAGAACTCTTGTGAAGAAATTGTGCAGATACGATTAAAATTTCTCATCAGTTGACTTTAAGTACAAATAACCGCACTGGATGGGCTTGACTTGAGTAGTTGAAAGACCTTGTGATCAGAGCTGAGGCTTTCCTAAAAGACAGGAGCAAGTCTGCCTGCAGAGCACAGATCAACTCGTCATCTTCCCTTCCTGATGGCCTGTCCTACAACCTCTGGACTTGCTAAGTCGGCCCCCACAATTGCACAGCCTTCCTCTCTCTCTTCGTCCCCCTTTATACACACACGCAAACACACACATATATTTTTCTGCTGCTTCTCTGATTGAACTCTAAACGATATGTTAACATTTGTCTCTAATAAATTTCTCCATATGCATACTTTCTCTCTCTTTCTCTGTATATATCTCATATGTCTCTCTATACATATTTTTCTACTGCTTTTCTGGTTGAATTTTAATGATATATTAACATTTAAGTCAAGTCCTCATTGAACTGGAGAAATGAGTCTTTCTAGGCTTTCAGAAAGAGTATGTTATGCAGAGGGGTAACAAACTCCTTAACAGAAATGAAAGTTTGAAGAAGAAAGAGTCTTATGTGTCTAATGTGAACCTATAGATAGAAGGGTTGTATATTGTTGACACAGAGAAAAACAGGGACCAGCTTTTGTCAGGCTTTGCAGGTAATGGAAAGGGATTAGAATTTTATTTGAGTAGAAGGGGGGGTCACCGGAGGATTTTGAGCACTGAACTGATGTGCTCAGATGCGTGCTTTAAAAGATGACTTGTGCTGCTCTATGAAAAATAAGCCTGAGGAGTCATGATCAGCATGAGGAATACCTGGGAGAGAGCTGTCCCAGGACAGTCTTCACAGTGGGTGGCGGTGGCTGGGCTAGAGTGGTGACAGGTGAAGTGGTTAGGGGACATATTTCGGTTATGTCACTTGCAGGGCCTGTGCTGAATTGGATCTTAGTGTAAGTTAAAGCAAGGAATCAAGAACTAGACGGCATTTTTCCTGAGATGCCAGATAAATGGAGATGTCATTTACAGAGGGCAGGAAGACAGAAGAGGGGCAGAAGGTGAGAGGAATGGGATCTAGGGAAGAAGTGGAGGAGCTCATTTTCTGTGACAGGGGAAAAGCCCGAGTCTGAGCTTCCAGATGCAAACAGATTGGCAAGTGTGGCTTTGGAAGTGTACACCTGTTCTCGTCCCACTGAGTCTATGTTCCTATAAAATGAAGAAAAGACAGACCATCTCCAGTTGCAATAGTGTTCACAAATGTGGAAAAATACACCAGAGAGCAGACACTAAAGGGAGCATTGGGGCAGCTTTGTGCTCAGGTAAGGGGGCTTGTTTTCTTAAGCAGATGACGAAAACAAAGTTTATGCCACTGAGGTAGTGAGAGTAATTGTACAAAAAGCTCCTGAAGATCTGTCTCTTCAATCTGTAAGTGGCTGAAGCTGTACCTGGAAGAACTGTGAAAGGCAGAGGCTTCCCATTCAGCATGATAGAGTTTCTGTCAGCGTCTTCCTTGACCCCATATCCTGCAGCAGATCTGCCCTGCACACATTGCAGCCATGGGCCTGCCTCCTGTGGATTCTCCTATAAAACTCTTACTCACTCAGAAGCCTACGCAAGAATCTTCCATCTGCCTTATCCCTTAAATCAATTAAAAAGTTCTCGACAGCTCTTGAGACTTCTCCTTTGAGTTTGGCAAACCCTCTGTCTTGGCATTCAGACAACTCTCATGCAACATTGATATTCTTACCGCTTTGCAGCGGCTTCCAGAGTTGTTTCTCTGCATTCATTCTTCAACCCTCTATCTCCATTCACTCTCTACATCTAGAAGTATCATTCTGAAATGCAGAACTACTGCCATCATTCCTCAATGTAAAACCCTTAGTACCTCTCAAATGATTCCAGAAGAAAGCCCAGTCTCTTGGCCCAGCTTCCAATGCCTGTGTAGTCCCTGTCCTCACCTATGCCTTCCTGCTGCCTTGTCTTTGCACCCTCAGTTGTACTCAGGTAGGTAGTTCTTCAGTACCCTACAGTGACCCTTGCACAAGCTTCACCTGCTGCCTGGACTTGTAACTTTGTACCACTCATTCCGTAGGTCTCAACCTAGATGTCACCTCCTCTGAGAAGCCCTCTCTCATAATACATCGATTGACTTTTCTCTACTCCTAGAGTCCTCTATGTGTGTTCTGATCATAGTACTTACCGACTGAGCTTGAAATTGTCTGTTTTCATATCTGCCTCCTCTACTAGACAAAGTTTGTTGGCAGAAATTGTGTTTTGTTTTGATTTTGTTGTGTTTCTTTCACCATTGGCTTCTGAGGGCCTAGCATAGTATCTGACACAGATTATGAAGTCCAGGGGAAAACAACATCAGTGACTGGAAGAGCCTCAGCCAAAGATGATAGAGGGCGGCTCTGATTACATATGAAAATACCCTGTTCCTACCCACCCACATAGATGTTTCTAGAGATATTTACAAATAGATATGATGATACAATTGTGATCTTTTCTCTTGGCATGAAAAAGGATTCTTTTCAACAGATCTAAAGATAGTTTGTTTAATGATATTATGCAAAGCTCACATACCTACATGCCTAGGGAACGTTTGGTTAAAGGTGGTTTTATCCCATGGGAAAGTTAGACCCCCTGGATGTCCAGCTTGCTCTGGTTCCATCCTTGTCCTTTCCCAATACCACTGTGGCCATCTACATACTGACTACTAGACAAATGGGTATGTGTGTGAGCCCTGATTGAGGGCATGGCTTAACTTCTTTCCCAGGGACTTCCTAGGCCCCTTGCTAATTGAAAGGCAGAGCTCAGCCCCTATTTATGTACCACAGAACATTTTGTTATATTCAAGGTGGCTTTATTTGCTCATTGCATATGGAAGACTTCTAGGGACATTGGGATTGGACCAGCCAAGGTAACCCTTTTAATAACTCAACAAACAATTTGAGCCTCTATTATATTCCAGGCTCTGGGTCTATGGCAGTGAATAAGACAAGCCAGGTAAGTGTTTTCCTGCCAAACAAAACTAGGAGAGGAGGCAGATACTAGACAAGTAAAACTGTGAAGTGTTCAGTGAAGAAGTACAAAGTTGCACCACACAAGCGTATGTAGGGGATTGGGGAAGGCTTCTCTGAGGAAGTGATGTGTAAGCTGTGGTAGATGAAAGGGTGTTCATTAACTAGGTAAGTACTGAAGCACATTCAGAAGGCCCCATGTTCCCCAGCCTCATGAAGAAATCTTTACTTCCACCCCTGGAGCTGACTGTTAAGTTGTCTCCTCTTACTGATCCAACAGTCATAATCACCTTGTTACAGGGCAAAATGGGATTGGGCTGCTTGCCACCATACACAACCATAAAACAGAGATTGCTGGGGCAAGATAAAGGTTTTTATTAACAAGGTGCCCAATTTGGGAGAGCTGGACATTCCCCTTCCCCAAGCCATTCTCTTCTACAAAATACAGAAATCCTCTTGTTTCCAAAAGACTGAAATCCAAATCCCTCCATTCTGATCTATAGCCCAAGGCTGCTACACAGGTGGCTGTCCATCTCTCCAGATTCAGGCTCTCTCTATCTCTGGAGCACACACTTGTGAGGCCAGCATCCTCATTGCCTCTCCACAGCTTTCTCCCTCTCCCCGGGCTGGAACACACTGCCAGATCACTGCAGCCAGTTGTGCAAAGGGCTCAGTCCTCTGGGCCCTGGTGTCTAAGGCTGCTTGGGGCCTCTGGGCCAAGGAGCATTCCTGGCCTGCATGTCTATGTGCTGCTCTCAGGGCAAGAGAAGGGGAGCAGTCCAGGACCCATGCTGTGTTGTGTGGGGCCAGAGTCCTGCAGGCTCCCCTCTGTCAAGTTGTGTGTTTTGCAAGACCCTGCAAGGCAAGACAAGAGCTGTGAGCTGGCCGGCGACCCATGGGCCTGCCACAGGCGGTGCACAGTCCTACACATGGGACTCAGCCTCTATGAGGTGGCTCTGGACCATGCAAGTGAGGGGAAAAACAGCGAAGCACTTCTGCCTGTCCTCCACCTTAAATCTTTCACACAAAATCCTAGGTTCTGTGGAAGTGTCCAAATTCCAGGCCAATTTTGGCAACGTCCAACATCAGTGTGAACCCATAGTGTCTTGGCCCCTCTTCCAGTCGTTATGATCAGAAAGCAGGTGGGAAGGTTATCCAGCTGTGCAGGAACACCACCTCTCTGCCCCAGGCCGGGCCGGGACGTGTCACCTTGTTACAGTGTGTTTTGACGTGTTTCAGCCCGCATCGCCCGCGGGTTCTGTACAAGTGGTGTCAAGCTGCGTTAGTGGTTTACTTTTCCCACGAGTTATGGGAGCCTATCAAGCTCCAGCTCCGGTTTTTTTGATGCCGGGCTGCCTTAAGCACTTCCCAACCCTTCTTGGGGAAGGCAGACTCTTTCACCCGCTGTGGCCTCAATCCGCTGCCTTGAGATTTCCTTCAACCCCTCCCTTCTGGCGGGTGGGGCAGCCTCTCCCGCCAGGTTGGGTTTCTCCACACCCTCCAACGATCTGGCCAGACTTCCCTGTTACAACCTGAATGTTGGATGGTGTGTCAGAGTGGTAAGAGCTCCTGTATGCAGCAGACTGAAAGCTCCAAAACTGCTATGCTTCCACGAAAGCCCAATGAAAGCAAACGGCTGTGTAACAAAGACAGACGCACTGCAACCCTGACTGCTGCCACCTGCACTTAATCCCAGTCAGCAGATCTTGATGCGATCACTGCTCACTAGTGCCACCTGTTGTATGAGCTGCCTTAGGCAAGGCCCTTGCTATATACCACCACACTGAACTCCGTTTCGCATACGTCTGTGCCCATCTGTTTTATTTCCCTTGCCACAGGAAGTATTATGTGAAACACCCTCTATTCATTCCCTTTATAAAAATTTTATTAATTGGTTTTTTTATTTGTTTTGTGTTTTTTCCATTACCGTTTATCCCCCTTGTATGTTCTCCGAGCTGCAGTCATCACACTGTTATCCATACCCATGAATCCTTTTTCCTTTCTGCTTTATCCTACCATCCCCTAATCCCGTCAGAGTTGTCATCTTGGCCCATATGAGTTTGTTTCTATTTTGCTTGTTAGTTTAGTTTGTTCATTAGATTCCACGTATGAGTGAGATCCAATGGTATTTGTCTTTCTCTGACTGGTTTCACGTAACATAATTTTCTCCGGGTCCACCTATGCTCTTGCAAAGGGGAAAAATGTTTTTCTTTCTCTCTTCCTTTCTTCCTTCCTTCCTTCCTTCCTTCCTTTCTTTCTTTCTTTCTTTCTTTCTTTCTTTCTTCTTCTTCTTCTTTCTTCTTTCTTCTTCTTCTTCTTCTTCTTCTTCTTCTTCTTCTTCTTCTTCTTCTTCTTCTTCTTCTTCTTCTTCTTCTTCTTCTTCTTCCTTCCTTCCTTCCTTCCTTCTCTTCCTCCTTCTCTCCCCCCTCCCTTCCTCCTCCTTCTTCTTCTATTTACTTTTTTTTTTTAATTGAAGATTTCCCTGAGATCACTAAGCTTTGGGTACATGGGGATAGAAGGGGGTGAACAGGACAAGCCTGGACAGTAGATGCCATATTGTACTCAACATTGTCCTTCATTCAAACACAGAACACTGTAACTAGACCAAGATTTTGAGACTGACTTAGTGTGAAGACACTTAGGATTTATAATGATATTGACATTAGAGTCCAATAGTACTAAACTTCTTTGAGTTGCATGGAAAATGTTTGATGCCATAGTTGCTGTAGTACAAAGAAACAACCAAAGCCATATCAATGAAAGACCAGTTGTTATTTAGTAGAACTGTGTTACTTAGACATCTTCATTTAAGTGTAAGTGGTAGATACCCTATCAATACAAAGATTTTTAAAATAGGCAAACAGTCAAAACTACACTTTCAAGAACATCTTTAGAAAATTATTTTTAGTAAATATACCTGCACTGATGCTTCAGAGATTCAGCCTATGAAATGGTGAGGCATTTATGAATTATTTAAAACAGATTTTGATATACTAATCAGGTAAATACATATATTTGATATCAGTGGAAATTTATTTAGAAACATTCAGTCTGATTGGCTCATTAAAAACTTTGGCAGGCAAATCTGAAATAA
>VMDR010031176.1:0-12128 GCA_007922815.1 Macrotus californicus | reverse complement strand
AAAAGTATATTGAGTCGTACTAGCACTTGCTAAATCTTGAATCAAAATCATGTGGCCCCATTATTTCCCTGAAGACCAGATGCAGTTTAAATTGGACGCTTTTTCTGGTCTGTGCTTTAGTATGAAGTGGTGGAAAATAAAACACACTATAGGAAATTAATGAGACTGCAATATATTGATTACATGAGACACATACAATCATAATTTTATAGTCATATTTCATAATAGTGCTCTAATTGAAGTAACTTTTTAGAAACCAACGTTTCTGCCAGTTCCGACTCTTATGTTTTCTTCACATCTTTCTCTGTATAAGTCTGCTCTCAAATAACTTTTGTGTTTTTACATGGATTTATCCTCTAGTGACACCTTAGATGTCAAATTTCTGGTGGGCGGGAAATATACCTATGTGTTACTTTACCTGACGGTGTGTTTAATAAGTGTTTTGTGATGGGGGTAAGCTGCGACCTTCTGTCCCTTTGTTCCATTTTTTTTCTATTGTGACACCTACGTGTTGTCTTTGCTAGACTTCTGTGCTGTTCGCTTTTGCTCTTCTGCTTAGGTCTGCTGGTGGCTATGGGATTTTTCTAAAGCAATGGTTCTATTTTTAGGGGAAAAAAGGTTAGCAATTCATTTGATGCATTTTCAAACAGCATCTCTTTGGCTGCCTGGAGTAATCTGGAGAAGTATGAAAGTTTCAGATCATTGAAATCTCTTAATTTGGACGGTTACCATGATCATATTATTCTGTGGGCAAATCTGCTTTCCTCCCGGTGTCCTTTGTGAAGGCAGGAGCCTTGAGCTATCTGGGGCAGAGAGCTACCTCATTTATAATTTAAGTCCTGGAAACTACTGTTCACATCCTTGGTGCCATACAAATAAAAAATCAAGATTGCCACTAGACAGCACAAATAATCGACTGTTATCAACCGTGAAACTCTGAAAGGGTGAGGAGGAGGCCGAGAAGTAAAATCTAATAAAAAATTATGTGTAAACTGTTCCATGAAAGTCATTTTTTATTACAAAAGCAATAACACCTTTTCATCAACTTTGCACAGCAATTTTAATAAACTTTAGTGAGTGTTAGTAAATCACATTGACCCCTAAGGGGCATGGATGGCTAGAAATAAACACGCCCAGACTAACCGTGTTCCTTCTCTTCAGCTCTGTTATGCAAACAACTGTAAACCAGGTCAGAGCAGGGCACCACTGACACTGTTTGGGAACCAATTTATTACTAAGACCCTTGACCCCATTTTAATGCGTGCATTCAAAAGAACACTCAGTGTGGGGTTGCTGGCTGTGGTGACCAAAAATCGGGCTTTTTCCAACCACAGGGGATTGGAAAGGCTGTAGAAACTCATTTAATGCAGCTGAAAGTTAATGCATCATTTTAAGATTTTTAATTTAACCAGAATGCTTTTATTCATCCTATAAATGTAAATTGTCAAATGCGGCATGGAACTGCATGGAAGAGCTAAACGTGGACCTAGCAAATTAATTTTTTTTTTGAAATTTAGAGTGACCCCAACTCACTTCCCAATTGCTTTCTACTCTGGTGCTTTTTTAACAATGTGCCTTTTGTCAGATTTCAAGTACTGTTGATGGCTTTTTCTAAGTATTACTTACTTCATTCAAAAGTTTGAACTTTTTATTTCGAAACACATCATTTTAAATGGAAATGAAACATTTTGGAACTAGCTGGATTTAACAAAAATAAGCAAATTCATATGGTAGTTCATTTGAGTTATGGATACTCTGCTCAGGAAGCAGGAAATGACCTGAAAGGTGAATACAAAGAAGAAAAAGTGAATCATAGGAAAAAATTTAATCTAATGTGCTTTAAAACCAATTATATTTTTTAATACCGTCTATCCTCAGTGGGCCCTCAAGAGGCATACACATATTGCTAGAGCTGTCATTAGGATTTCAGGAGTGACTTTAAATCTTTCTGTGGCAAATATTTCCAATCATTTGTAAATTTAATTATCAAGTTAGCAAGCACCCAGATTTGATTAACATGTTTGCAAACATGATTATGCACCAGAAACAGCATCTACTCTTCCTCCCTCAGATATCCCTTTAATCTCTTCACACGGCAAGGCTTGTCCAGGCTCAAATTAAGCATCTGTATTGGAAGCCACAGATGTAATATCTGTGTGTTACAGAATGAGAAACGGCGAGGTTTGTTCTCAATTCCCCTTGCTGTTATTTTCTACCTTTGTAAATTATTGAAGGCAACACATTCTCTCAACTTATATTTTATGTAAGTCTCAAATGGTATCATAAATAGTGTATGCACAGACATATATTCCTGTATTAGCCAAAAAAAAAATGATGCTGCCACTAAAATTCACTTTAATGAATTTCTAAAGCTCTCTGTTAATTCTATTTCAAGGTAGCTTTGCATTTTAACGAAATTTGAAAGCCCAAGTCGTAATTGCTAATATCTGAAATTAATATAAGTAAACCAGGAAGCTTAGCAATGCTCTTTCTTTATGATTCATTCATACAATGACAGTATCATCTATACTTTATGTATTTTCCTAGTATACCCTTTCTGGCACATTCATGTTAATTAATTTAAGATGCTGGGTTTCTAATCCACTAGTTTATTATTATACAATAGCTATTAACCATATAGTCCTTAATCAATTTTATTACTTATATGGTTTTCTAAAGATGTATATACCCCAGAGTATTGTGTCACATATCTTAACCAATTTTACTTAAAGATTTTTTTAGTCCCAAACAGATATAATTTTCTTTCCAAACATTTCCCTGGAGAACCCATCTGGAGCTAACCCACTGCTTGGGGTGGCTGATGGTCCTCCGTGGACTATCTTGGAGATGGAAGAAGCAAGACACAGATACTTACCCGCAATAGTCTCTCTATTGAAAGGACAGCTTAGATCAAAAAGAAGTTCCACGGGAGCTATTAACAAGGGTGTTCCCTTCTGTCACTGGTCCCTAAGCAGTTTAAAAGGAAGTTAAAGAAGAGATAGATACTTTAATTCCTCCCCTTCCCCCTCCCCCGGAAACCTTTGGCCCATGATGCTAGGAATAGGGAGGAGTGGGTGAGAAGAGGGGATCTCCCAGGTGTGTGTCTGGAGGGGTGGGAGTTTGCAGACAGTGCTGACAACCTTTTGGTGTATTGCCTGGGGCTAGGTGTGATGTGGTTTGTTTCTGAGAATGCAAGAAACTCAGTTTATACCTGTCTCTCCAAGAAACCTGAACAAAGTAATCTAGATCTCCTCTCTCACACTGAAAAAGAAAATAGTGTGCTTCTCCACTGAACAATCTCACTCTTCAATTTCATTCCATTCATGTTAATCAACAAATATTTGTTACCAGAT
This sequence comes from Macrotus californicus, assembly GCA_007922815.1. Classification (NCBI taxonomy): domain Eukaryota; kingdom Metazoa; phylum Chordata; class Mammalia; order Chiroptera; family Phyllostomidae; genus Macrotus; species Macrotus californicus. The sequence goes on along the minus strand of VMDR010031176.1, from coordinate 8,775 downwards.
AAACTTAGGAAGATAGCAACAAAATAAAGCAAGACAAAAGAAATCTATAGCTTTTGTGGAACGAAGGTCCTTAGGAAAATCACAGTGAAAGATAGAAGCTCAGCATTTTATAGAAAATTTCTGCACAGAAAGCTGCCACTGGGTGTCTCCTTCCCTGAAAGATCATCTCAGCTTATCTTGTTGAATGATGACTCCCCACAACCCCCCCAAAAAATTGAATGTGAGGAATGACAAAAGCCAAAGGTTAGTATTTCCAGCAACATTTTACTTAGGGAGAGATGTAAAAGGGGTCTTACTGGCCAACATTTGTTGTACCCAGAAAACCTTTGCCCTTTTTATTGGATTTGCCTACAGATGCTCCTTCCTGGATCCATCGCCCTCCTTGGTTTCTCTGGTGATAGCAAGTAAGGCTTTTCCTATCTTGCTGTGTTGCCACAGCCCAGCTTGAGTTTAAAGATTTTATTTATTTATTTAATGTTTTAGAGAGGGGGGGAGGGAGCAAGAGAAATATCAATGTGAGAAAGAAACATTGATCGGTTGCCTCTCATACGCACCCTAACTGGGGACTGAACTCACAACCCAGGCTTGTGCCCTGATTGGGAATTGAACTGGTGACTTTTCACTTTGTGGGACCACATCCAACCAACTGAGCCACACCAGTCAGGGCCTAGCTTGAGTTAGTAGCTCAGATGCTTGCTTTTCTTGGAAGTGCATTGAGTTTCATCCTTTGGAATTCTGGTTTTCTAGGACCTTTTACTGTCAGGTGTCCCCAAACTGCCTTCTATAAGGATACAGAGTACCACAAGTACGTGAAGCAATTCTTCTTCTAAGAGTCTCCTAGAAAGTGTGACAACCCACAGATAGTTAGCCTAAGGCAGAAGTTAAGCTCAAGAGAATATCAATCTCCTCATCTGTAAAGTGGGGGTAACAATTCAATGTACCTCATAGAGCTGCCGTAGTGTTAATACATAGAGCTGATGTAGTGTCGTCCATCTAGAGTGAGGCATGGAATGCTGAGGCAACTGCAGTTCTCACGCGGATGAGGAAACCTTCTGTATCCTTAGGCTGCATGTCCTCACCCTCATCGGCCCACGCCCAGACTACTGCCCAGACAGAGCGTTGCAACCAGGTAGATGAGGGATACTGCTGGTGAAATGATCCGTTCCTTTATCTTGCTATAAGGTAATTTATATGTAAAGTCTCACTATGACTCTCCAGCTAGGATAGCATAGTTTGCAGTTTCTATCTCTCATACTTCCTCTGGCTCATGGATATTCTAACATCATTAGTACTTGGGAAGTTTGAGGCCACCCAGATTGACTCTTAGGTTACCTTCTGGGTTATTGGAAATTATACAAAGATTATACTCATTTGTATAAGTCCTAGGAGAGACACATGAATACAAATTATTTTGGGCTCTCCTCTTATCACCCTTGGCCTGCACTAGAAAGTTAAGGAATACTTCTTAGAAGTATTTGAGGTTACAGATGTGTGGGCTCTACAGCTTTCTGATTCTCACTGGCCTGCCTTGTGCTTTTGCACTGATTACTTCCAATGTGATGAACTCCATCCGGTTTATCTTATCTCTGCTCTGCTCTCCTAGATTACTCTGTGTAGGACACAGAGATGCTTCTTCCTCTAGCTCATATCAACGCCTGGGCCAGCATCAATACTGGGTCCTCTGGTTAGATCAAAATGTTTCAGTAACCACAGCCTGCTTCAAAATGAGTTAGAATTATCCATCAGCCACACAAAGAAATCAAAGTAGGTAAGACCCCGAGAGAAGCAATAACGCCCTTTGTACACATATCTTTCTCACCTTTTCGGATTTATCTCCTAGGTGAATGCTGTATAAATCAGAACATTCTAATTTATCCTAAAAAGTAACAAATGACCCTCAATCTCAGTTACTTACATCAGCAAAAGTTTCTTTCCTGCTGGTGGTGCACGTCCACCGTAGGCTGGCTGCGACTGTCAGGAACCCTGCTGGTCTCATGGTGGAGGGTGAGGACGGACAACGGTGAGCCACAGCCTTGGCCTTAAAGCATCTACTTAAAACTGATGCACATCACTTTTGTTCCCGTTTCTTTTGCCAGAGCATGTCCCAAGGCCAAGTCTGACATCAAATGGGTGAGAACATGTACTCCTTTCCTAGGGAGAGGCAGCTAATATTTTAAAAATTGACATCACTTAATTAGCTTTTTTTTTTTGGCTTTCGTTTTTCTCTAAAATTCTGACTTTAATTTGGCACCCTACTTTGATGTGCTATTCCCTAAAAGACAAATTTGAATGCACTGCCACCCTGGCTCTGGAACAAATGCTCTGTATTATTCTGCTCTGGTAGCCATACAAAATGCCATAAACTGGGTGGCTTAAATAATAGAAATTAGTTTTCTGGTAGTTCTGGAGCTAAAAGTTCAAAATCAGAATCCAGTTTCTGGTGAAAGCTTTGTTCTTGGGTCATCGATGTCTGCCTTCTTGCTATGCACTCACAGGACTTCATTTTGTGAGGTCAGAGAGAGAGAGAGAGAGACAGAGAGAGAAAGCAAGCACTCTTGTGTCTCATAAGGACACTAATTCCATCTAACCCTAATTACCTCTCAAAGACCTTACCTAACCTTCATTACCTCTGAAAGGCCCCACCTCAAAATACTCCACTTTAGGGGGTAGGACCTCAGCATATGGATTTTTGAGAGTCACAAATATTGATTAGAACATACCACTCCTACCTCCTGCGTTCCATTTGGCCTCAGAAGCAGCTATCAATGTTTTATTTCTTTTCTGGACAGGCCTTTAGGATACTCTGTATTCGCTGTTCAGGCTCCCCATGTTTCCAGGGCATGGCTGAACATATAGGTAACTCTCCATTCCCAGCGCAGTGCTGCCTGTTTCTTCTTTGTGATGCACAGTAGTTCACTTCTTCCCTAGAGCTGAGCCTCTCACATCGGTATACTTCAATGATAGAGTTGAATAAAAATATTTTCTAATTCAGCCCAGAGAATTTCCTGTTCCTCAGCCCCCTTTCACATTCCCTGTAGTTATCACTCATTGCTTTCCCTGGTTTCTTCTTTTGTCTCCATGTCACAGAGCCCTTGTTAATTTCCTCAGGTGGGATTAACATGATTATTTTTGTGGATGGCTGCCATATTTCTCTTCTATTTCCTACTGACTCTGTTATCTTCATTCATTCTTTTCCTTTTAGGTCTAGACAAGTAAAGTCATTTGCAGTTCTCCTGCTGGTCTTTTGTTATTCTTTTCTTACTACACATTGAAATTATTTCCTTCCCCTGCTTGAAGCTCATCAGAGGCACCCCAGTGCTCTTGGGATAAAATTCAAAATTCTCATCACAGCTCACAAAGTCCTGCAGGATCTGGCTCCTGCCTTCCTCTCTGACTGTACCTGACACTATTACTGCCTTTGTAAACTCTGCTTGAGCTACATAGACCTCCTTTCTGTGCCTTGGGCAAGCCAAGTTTTCATGCTCCTGGTCCTTTGTCCTTATTGTTCTAATGTCTCCTAGATCTTCAGGTGGCTGGCTGATTCTGTCCTCTTCACAGTGAAGCCTTCCCTGGTCCTCCTAACTAAGAAAGGCCTCCTGCAGTTATAAGTTCTCCCATCTCCCAAATCACAGCCTCCATAACAATAATGGTCACATGTAATTTCTTTATTTGTTTGTGTCCCTTGTCAAACTATGCTGTTAGGGCAGGAGTTTTGTCTTCAGTGTCGCTGTGTCCTGATACTTTCTACGGTGCCTGACACGATGGTGTTATCTAAGTGAGTGATTAAATCATTATTAGCACTGTTTCATTACACAAAGTCAAAATCTGTTTTCTTAGAACCTTTATCTGGAAGGCTTAGTTTGACTCTCTGGGACTTTACACGACACATTTAATCTGCCTTTCACTTGACAAGTTGGGAAGTGTTTTAGGATTTTGCTTTTGCCTCTGTGTGCCTTCTTGTCCATTGGCTCAACATCTTCAGGTCTCTCAACTGTTATTCAGGTAAAATGTGTTTATGAACTTTCAACACTCTGTTCACTCTGTCTTAGATTTAGTACTTCAAAGACCTTCTCTTTTGGCGTTTGGTTCATCACCACAGCCAGACCACCTATTTTATCATCCTCAGAAGAATGAAAGAACAGTTGTAGATGTTGAGAAATGGCTTCAATGTAGTAGGATCGGGTTTCCCCAGATACAGTCATGGGCTCCTTCCTAGAAATGGCCAGGCATGTCCTTCCTTAATTGTAGACTTACCTCCCATTTTCTGTGGGCTATGAGAGTACAGTGCAAGATGTGATAGGAAGAGGAATGCCCTTCTCCCCGCTCTAAGATGTCACCTCTTACCATCCTTGTTCAGTCTTCTCCAAGTAGAGGGGTACATTTTCAATCTCTTGTTCAGCACCATGGCGTTGTTTAGTCTGAAGTTATTTATTAGCGGGTAGTCTTTGTATTGTGAAAAGCACACACTCAAATTTCATTTTCTTTCTTAAACTCTTCTTCTGTCCAGGTAGTCTCTTCTGCAGCATCTCTGAGGCGCGTCACTTCTCTCTTCTCCCTGTGGATGCATATGGCTGTGTTAGTTGATTCAGATATATTCTTGGGACCCAGGGAAGTTTCATTTTCTCCTGGGTGGAGGGGCAGATGGTCCCATGTGGATCCAATTCTCCTGTCCTTCACTTGACTGCTATATTTGAGTGGAGGACACTTACATGGCCATGAATAAATCCCTCAAACAAAATAGCTCATTCGCTGAATGTGCCAAAATCTTTTTTCTTGTTAACCCCTGTTATTTTATCCAACATATTAACTAATATTCTAGTTACATGTAATTTTCACATTTTATCAGCTGCCTGCCAATCTCCTAAACAAAATTTGTTCAACAGAATAGAATCGAGCACAGAACTTTCTGCTATGACATTAGACTCACCCGGGGTACCAACATTCCTAACACGTATTTCTATGTCAAATGCTTTGCTAATTCATATTTGCCATGTGGAGAGCATTACTCATGTCTATTTACCTTCGGCTTAGACAAAAGTCTCTGTGTTGAATGAACCTTTCACTGTGAACCTATTCATTTCAGTATTGATTCACCTTCTGACACATCCATAATATATAGATTGCATCAAACACATTATGCAACAATTTCTTGGCTATTTGGAATCAATTGGAGAGAATTTAAGTACATCCTCAAAGCCCTTTCTGATAATGAGACCTATATCATCTTCTGTGGACTGTTAAGTTAGAAAACTCTGAAGCAAATATGAAGTTCAGACCCTTAATGCCTGTTCACTATTGGATGCGTAGTTAATGTGGTTTCTCCCACGGCTCTTGGTTCTGTGTTTTATTATTGATGAAATAATGTTGTCACTCGTCTCAAATCTGTTTTGGATAGAGGAAGGGATAAATAAATAATGTGTATGTGTGCATGTGAGTGTATCTAATTAAATAGCAATTAGCTTCTATACTGCTAATTTTGGAAACTGAATGGCAATATGGTTCTGTAGATTTGTAATCTAAAGTTCTGAATGCACTATCTTTCTAGGGTATTTGGCTGAAACAACGTGCTTTGTTATTGCATTTTTAGGAAAAATTTGTTTTGTGAAAAAAGTTAGAAAAAAATAGATATAGATATATACTTTAAACTGTAGTACCAATATATTGACTATCTAATCATCAGTCTCTGTATTCTTTATTTTACTAAAAAATTGTTAGTAAGTCACATTTTCACTCACATTTACTTTTGTCTGTCACCTAATCTCATTCCTGAAGTAGAGATGTTTGGAATATGGAGCAAAATGTAGAGTGGTAATTAGCTCAAATTCTATTGTCAGTTTATTAAGACTTAAGTAGTTAAGAATTATATTATTCTCTTTCTTAATTATTTGATGAACAACCAATTAAGATTTAAGAGTACCTATCATGTGCTAGGCACGGTTTTAGGTAGCAAAGATATGTAGGTAAGACAGAGCACCAAATTTAGCTTTGATTCCCCCTTATCTAAAGAAATAAAATACATCTTATGTCAGCTGATAGCTCACTGGTATTTAAGATGGCTCAGGTCCCCAGTACCATGTATGCAAAGGTTAAATAACTCTATATCTTTCCCGAAATTCCCCAATGAACCTAAGTTTTCATTGTTACCACTACTCTATTTCCATTCGTGTTTTGATGTTCCCTTTCACACTGGTTGTGAAATTCAGCCCCTCCCACAGTTTCCACATTTCTACCAATCACCCTCCTCATACCCAACACACACACATACGCACAAATATTTCTGATAGACAGTGAATATTTCTGAACTTTTGTTTGGGGGGGGCCAGGTGAGAGTTATGTTTTAGCAGTATAAACAACCTCAAATTCAACAGAAGTCATTTATTCCTGTTGACTACCTCAAAACTTGGTGGCTGAAAACAAGATTTATTACCATTTCTCACAGTTCTGTGGGTTGACTGAGATCAGTTGGGAAGTTCTCGCTTACTGTTTTTCGTGTGGTTGCAATTAAATGTCAGCTAAGATGCAATTATCTGAAGTCTCAACTAGCCTGGATATTTAAGGTGATTCACTTGCATGGCAAGCTGTTGATGCTGCTGTTGGCTAGTTCATCTGGGGCTCTTAACTGGAGCATCTATCTATGAGTGGCTCTCATGTGGCTTGGACTTTTCACAACACAGTGATTAGATTCTTAGAGAGAGTTTTCCAGGAGAGAGCGCTCGAAGAGAATCAGGTCAAATCTGCCAATCCTTCTGAAAATCTAAGTCTAGAACTGGCGTTGCTTCACTTTTGCCACAGTCTGTCTATCAAAGAACTACAGGCCTACCCAGAATCAAGGCTGTGGAGGAATAAACTCTCTGTCTCAATGATGAGAAAGGATGACATATGGATAAGAGGAGAGAAGGACCGTTACAGTCATTAAATGACATTTGGCTACTGTAGTGGTTTTCTCCTTCTACTGTAACAAAGTACCAAAATCTTAGCAAGTAAATACAACTCTGTGTATTATCTTACAGTTCTGGAGTCCCGAAGTCCAAACTGGGTCTCACTGGGCTAAAATCAAGGTGCGCATGCAGGGCTGCATTCTCTTCTGGGAGCTCCAGTTAAGAATCTGTTTTCTTGTCTTTTCTTGCACCTGGAGGCCGCCTGTATGTGTTCCTTGGCCTGTGGCCCACTCCAATCTTCCAAGCTAACAACGGCCAATCAAGTCTTTGTCAAATGGCATTGCTCTAATACTGACTTCACTGCCTCCCTCCCTCTCTCTTATTTAAGGGCCCTTATTATAATATTGGGCTCACCTGGATAATCAAGGATCATATCTTCATCTCAAGGTCAGCTTAATTCCATTTGCAACCTTAATTTTCTTTTGTTATATAATCTGACATATTCACGGGTTCCTGGGATTAGGGCTTGGATATCTTTTTTAGAGTGGAAGTGGGGGCATTATTATTCCTGTCACAGGCATTCTCCTAATACTCACCGATATCAGGCCATCATACTAATAACAATATCATATTTTACAACTGGTATGTCTTACAGTCAATGTTATTTTATAATGTAATTGTCAATTGTTTTCTTTGATGGGGTAAATAAAATAGTGTATCTTAAATCAAGGATATTTTAGCTTTAGTGAAATATGGTAATAAGTCTTTGGAGTCATAAAATTGTATTAATTATTCATTTTTATAAACTATGTCTTTCTTCTGTGAGTTTTCTAATGAATTTTAATTGGAGGCTATCCCTTTGCTTTCACTTAAAATTTAACCAAGTGTGATTTAGGTTTGTTGTTTTTCTATCAGATCATACTGACTTCTGTTCCTTTTCCCAAGACCTCCCTCACTCCTGCATCAGTTGATGAATATTCCTTTGCCGCAGTGGCTGAGATCCCAAAGCTTCAATTGATCTTTCACACTTTTCTCTTCCCAGTACCCCACATCCAATTCCTCAGGCCACCCTGTTTGCTTTATCTTCTAAATATATATAGAATCCAGCCACTTACAACTATTTCCACAGCTGGTATACCGGACTGAGCCACCATTCTCTCTCTTTATTTCTGCTATAACGTCCTAATTTACCTCCCTTACCTTATATGACAGACTGGTTGCTGTCTCAGGGCCTTTGCATGCTCAGTGCTCTCTGCCTTGGGGGAGAGTCTTCCTGATCTCCACATGTGTATCTCCCTCACATTCTTCAAATGTTGGGTCAACTGTCATCTTCTCAATGGGTTCTAACCTCACCACTCTATTTAAACTTATACCCTCAAACATCCTTTTTCTTAACCCTGTTCTATTTGTTTCTATAGTATTTACCTTCTAAAATACTATAAAAATGATCATTTTTAATGTTTATTGATCATTTATTGCCCTTTACTAGAAAGTAAGTTCAATTAGGACAGAGGTTATGTCTTCTTTGTTTAGGAGATATACTTAGAACATGGGGGCAATGCTTAGTACATTTTAGGAAGTCAATATATATCTGTTAAATAAAGTGAGTATTAAGAAAAATTATTAAAACTAAAATCTCTATTCCTTTCAACCAATATTTGGTTAAAAAATTCAGCCCTTAAAATAATCTCTATATTTTTTAGGTGCTAGAAATTCATTTACTCAATATTTCATTTTATCAAAATAAAATTTTAAAAACTTTTGGGTACATATCCAAGAAAACCTGAAACAGTAATTCAAAAGAATATATGCACCCCTATGTTCATTGCAGCATTATTTACAATAGCTAAGATTTGGAAGCAGCTCAAGTGCCCATCAGTAGATGAGTGGATTAAAA
>VMDR010031175.1:0-12130 GCA_007922815.1 Macrotus californicus | reverse complement strand
TATATATTATGTACATGTTAAATGGATATAAATCTGTTAGACAATATCGTAGCTTAGTATGTAGGTTTTTACATGTACTTGATTGTTTCACCTCAGATGAAGTTTTGTTTTTAATTGGTTGTTTTCAAGTCTAATAAATTTTTTCTGGTGAATTTGTTTTCTTATAAATTCTTTTATCATCCTTTAAAACATTGCTATAACATTATGCTAATTTTTGCATGTACTGTACACCAAAATCCTAAATGTTTAAATATTTTTACGTTACTTCTTATTGTTGAGCAGATGAGTTTTTTGGAAAGAGGGTCGAAACGAGAGACATGAAACAAGGTGCTTTCATGTAAGAGGCACTAATTGAAAAAAAATCTATTAAAAAAATAGAATAATTTTAATAGACTATTTTATAGAGCAGTTTTAGGTTCATAGAAAAATAGAGAGGACAGTTCAGATAACATAGTTTTTAAGGAAAATAACATCACCTTTGAGTATCTTTAATAATTCTTATATTGTCTCTATAATGTTGATTACACTCTATTTGAATAGTTTATCTTTTTGTCTATTTTATTTGGAATAGTCCACATTTTCTTTCCCTCTTTTAAAGTTTTCCCTTAAAATAAATGCCAGATAAGGTAGTTAGCAATTGAAGCTAATCTGAAATTTTTTATTTTCCCTTTTGCTGCTCATGAAATATTTTATATTTTTTCTATATTTTTTTACATTGCCAAATCATAAACTCCAGGTTTCATTTAAAATCAGAACTCACTGGTCTTGATTTTAAGTGGTTAATGAGACATGCCTCTAGAGGGCGATCTTTTCTAAACTTTCCTATGACTGTAATCATGGCAACCCTGGCATGAACCTGGTATGCTATGGGTGTTGATGTCTTATAAGAGCTTATAATTACCCAGCTTCCTTCTTATTATGTTTTCTGTGATTTATTCTTCAAAGTCTGCTTAGAGAATTTGACTTTTGACCTATTCAGGGGTAGGCAAAAGTAGGTTTACGGTTGTAATACAAATAAGTAATACAATAATTAATAAATAATAATACAAGAATAAACTCTCTGCTTTGTGTACTGACAATTGTAAATTTACTTTTGCCCAACTCTGTGTTGCTGTCAATTAATACCTATTTTTAGCACTTCGTCTAGATACCTAGGTCTTATGAATAAATTTAAGTAGTTGAACAGAGGCAAATTTTTTAGTTGAGTAATTAAGTAAGTGGTGTTTGCATGTTCTAAAAATTCCCTTCTTCAATTCTCTATGTTGCTATTCAAGGAACTAACTTCTCTACTTTATGAGACCAGAGTGATTAAACTCCACAAATGAGACCTTATTAGGGTTTATAGTTAATCTCTGCTTCTCTTTTCTGTTAACATTTATTAGAGTTTTATTGTTTTTGTTTACCTGTTTAATATAATTTTTATCAAAGTAACACATGCACTTGTTATAAAAGACTAATAATACCACACATTTATAATGACAAGTGGCACCCTGCTGCCTGCCCCACCCCACTCTTAGGGCTCACTCCCCAGAAGCTTCTTCTTTCAGTTCTTCAGAGTGTCCTCCTTGATGTTTTTCTTTTTTTTCTTTTCTCCTTTCTGGAAGTGATGTTCAGTTGGGAATGGATCTCCTACACTGAGCCCTTAGCTTTCTTTTTGTTTCCTGTTGCTTTGTGTGTTTCACTTTATGAGTGGCCCCAGTTTACCTTTAACCTTCTTACTGCATTTTTATTTTGGCAACATGTTTTTGATATTCTTTACTCTGAATGTTTCTTTTATTATCACATTCTTTTTTTATTTGACAGACATAGTTTATCTCTTTAAGAGGTGTAATTTTTGAAACATATTTTGCTCTTTGTATTACCTCTGTTACCTCTTTTCTAGTTTTTTTTTGTGGGTGTGATCATCATCTTTTATGTCAGAGCGGTGCTTCTCACTTGAAACCATAATTTACCTAAATAGATTAAAAAAGTGCTGATATCCAGGCCCAATCTTAGACTGATTAAACCAAAATATTGACCTGAATGTCTAGGAATCCTTGGCTGATCATTCTTCTTTTTACTTTACTTTTAAACTTTGTTATTTATTAAGTTATTTCATGATTTTATTTTTATTCAACTAACCAACAAACCTTCCAACTGATTGGAAGCTCTTTGAGCATGAGAAGGTCATACCAACTGGCAATTTTATCAGGGTACCCCAATCAGTACAATTTGTATTTCACTTTTCCCTTCAACCAGTCAGTTTTGCCATAAGGGGCGGTGTTGGGTGGTGGAGACTTTGTGGCAATGAACTTAGAAGTTAGTTTTCAAGGAGTTGAAGGAGTTATATTATTTTAGTTTAGTGATTAGAACAAGAAGATTTGGTTGATTTATTTGCATGTTACTATGGCCTTACTTTTCCATGGAGGAAGACAGGTAGGAAAGTTTTGATTAGGTTCCATTGAAATATTTTGTTTTCAGAATCTGATTTTAGAAAAATTGGAAAGAGAGAGGAGAATAGTAATTAGGCTTCTTAGAACACATAACGACCAGCATCTCAACGACCCAGATAAACAGATTTAGAAATGATCAGACTGGAGAGTAGCAGCTATGAGTAGTCTTGAACTTAAAATCTGAGCAAGAAATAAAAATATGATAGTCGGCTTATCTTTTGTAAACTACAAAGGGTGAGGACAGTGGGGCCAGGGCTGTGCCGGGGTCACACACACTGAGACATGGAAAGTTTTACGGATCTTAGCATAGTAGGTGTTTAGCATACAGTGACTTTTAGAGTTTAGAGGAGGTTGAGAAAAGGAAAAGGATTTAAGGTTCACTGAAAACGTTATTAACATTGGATGATGTGTTTTTGCAGGTGAGAATATTGAAGCTAGAATGAGGCACACGGGTGAAATTATTTCGGAACGGGTAGAGTGGATTAATGTGGGCAGTGTTGTTGGAAGCTTCAGGAGAGACAGGCCATTCCACTTCTTGGTGTTCAGAACCATCTCTAATAGGGAGGGAGTGCTTAATAACTTTTAATAATACTTTACTCGTGTCTAGTTTTGGAGTTTATTGAAATGTATCCACATTTGATAAAAATCGTGGGAGAGAGAAAGTATGAAACGACAGTACTGGTACGTGAATATGGTTTTCTGGCAAAGAACCAGTTGATGAAGAAGAAGTGTTTCTGCTTAAGCAGAAGAATTACAGGGCAGCCGAGTCAACACTTCTCAGGTGTGATCGTGGTATCACTCCTTTTTGTGGTTCTCACTCAGGAACTCTCTATCAGAGCAGTTTTTATGTACACAGGTAAATTCATGGTCTTGCTTTTGGAAAATCAGTGTAGAAAATGTGGACTTACTACTTATTCATAATGTACTTTGATTTTTTCTTTCTTTTTTTTGTGCACGAGTCTCTTTCACAGTTTTTGAAAATTAAGCTGAAAATAAAGTACATGTGAATATAAATGGTTTTATCTTCCCTGCTGTCAGAAATGCTGATTTGGCCCTTTTGTACTATACTCCCATTTTGGTACGGTTGTTAAAATGTGCTGCTCTTTCCCATCTGAAGGAAGTGCATCTTTGACACTTCTCATGACCTGAGTCATGATGCTGAAACAGAGCCAGAAAATGTCCTTAACAGTCACGGGGAAAAGGAGGAAGGCTTCCACGAGGTGGGGGCCCGGGAGGGGGAAGGAGCTGCAGGGAGAAGAGCATCTTTAGTAAAGTTGCTTACACTTTACTACTGTAGTTTTATTCAACAGAAAATGCTTGGATTTTAATATTTGTTTTTTTCCTTAACTATGCAATGTTTAATGTATTTGGAAAAGACAAGTTCTGCAAATGTTAAATAAATGTGAGTCCTCTGAGTCTAAAAAATTATACCTTAAATCTTGCAGTTTATTTAATATTTAATAAAGTGTATGCTTTTACTTCAGAACCAACTGACAATTCTTTCACATTTTATACATTTAACAGTATAAGTAATAATGTTATATTTTTTGAGTGATGTAGATAAGTTTCTATTTTTTTTTTTTTCTTGAACAGTGAAGTGCTTCTGTTTGCTCTGTTGACATGATACAAAATTCATTGTAGATAAGCACGGGAGAGCTGGATGTAGGGTATTTCAAAAAGGAATTTCAGTGAGGATTTATTTATACTTTGGGGAGTTCATTTAATCCCCAATGTGGTCTAAGAGATGCTAGATTATGGAGTTTTTAATTCTGGGAATTTTTCACTTAGGTGAAAGTCTTCACTTCTGAGCACTTAGTCCCTAAAATCTATTTGAGCTTGATTCAGAAGACAGGGAAATTTTGAGGGTGGGGTATATAAATATGTTAGATTTAGGAATAATTTTAGTTTTAAAGTAAAAGTCCCAAGATCATTTTCTTTTGTTCTAATTTATACAAAGAGTTTGCTTTGTCCGCTCTGTTGTTAAATGTAGTCTGTATATGATTTTGTTTGATTTTTGATTGTCGAAAGAGTAGCAAACTGCAATCCTAATGTTGAAAATGAACTAAAAACTGCAAACACTTCTTAAATATTAAGAGCACCAGCGCTTATGTATTTCCTTTATTCCAAATTTTGGAGTTCTCTAAGAAACATAAACTAAGCAATGAACTTCCCACTTATGAGGGGAGATTTTATTCATTCATTTTATAAATTTGGGTAGGCTGTGTGGTCAAGACTAAACTGTGCCACAAATGCAGTGGAGAGGAGGCGTAGCCACAAGAGTTTCCTACGGTATGTTTCATTGCCCTGCTCCGTACACCTTGTAATCTTTTGAATTTGGGGGGCATATTTCTTATCCTCCCCCATTGTATTCTTGGCACCTTATAAAATTTTTTTCTCTCTCTTGCTCCTCTGTCCCTTTCTCAGCTTATTTTCGCATCCCAAACTCTAATCCTTGGGATGTAAAGTTCTGATCCTGCTTCAGTATCTTTCTGGAATAGTGTAGACAGTCCTTACTGTAGCTTTAGCAACAATTGGTTCCTTTCGACTTTTCATTTTTATGTATAAAGTTTCTAAATTTAATGACTTTATTTTAGATTTAAGGAAGGAAAAATATCCAGATTTACATGCAGTAGTCGTGAGCACGTTAAGGTCATAATTAACTGGTAAAATGTATTCAGTCTAGAAAAGGAAAACCACCTAACCAATTGTTTATTTAAAAATGTATATATAAATGTTTGCATAAGTATAAACATTTATACATAATTATTTAATAATTAATGCAGTGTCAATTCTGCAGAAGTTTTAATTCTACTGACATTTAGTAAGTAAGCACTAGGGCAAAGTTCCATACAGGCTAGTCTGTATGTTGTGGGAAGAAGTGATGACAATATTATTAAAAATCTCCATCCCCATCTTACCAAAAAAAAAAAAGAAATAGGAAAGAAAGGAAGGAAGGATTTGTTTCTTGTTTTCAGGTCAGTTTTGTGGGAGATTTATCTTCTTACCTTTCCACCCTTCCCCAAAGTACCTACAGTAACATCTCTGGTGCCATGAATTGTTTATGTAAAAAAGCAACAAGTGTTTTTGCTGGAAATGCATACAGTTTTGCGGTATCTTTACTTCATTGTCTAGCACTCCCCAAAAAGGTTACAGGGAGAAACAAGTCAGTGTCTAGTCAGAATTGTCCTTGAACTCTTTCCGTCTTGAACTCTGTCACCTAAACTGTTTGGTTGTTGTGTTAACAGTCTTTTACCTAATAAGTATATATTATTCATTTTCTTTTAATTGCATGTTCTACTTGCTCGGCTCTTGTGAACGAGCATTGCTTCCGCCCAGTTTGGTATGTGGGTCAGAAGGCACTGTTTCTCACCAGGGCGCCGCTGTTTCCTTTTCCTACTTGAGTAGATTGCAGATGATCCTGGAATACGCCTGAGAAAAGGTCAAAAAGGAGGGTGAACGTCCTGGAACTGCCACTGGGAAGCTTCTCATTCTCATCCAGAGAAGGGGTGGGGGAATACAGAAAAAGAGAAATAGAGACTCCCATCCCAACCCAAACATCCCACATTCAGGAAATTCCCACTTGCACAGTATACTTTTTATATTTTCTGAAAGGATTTTATGTGGTTTTCATGAAATAATTATCGAGTGGCTGAGAAGGCCTTAATGTTAAATTAGATGGCAAGCAAGAGATGAGCAGTGTTTTTAACTTTTCAGAGCCCATATTTCCACAGATTGGTTCAAAACCAGCTACCACTGTACTCTTTTCTACAGACTCGAGATGTTGGGAGCTTTTCAACTCTAGAGTTAACTTAAAGTCACTGGTATATTTTGGATTTTTATCCCTGTCAATTCCACAGCAGGATATTAAAAGCAGGCCCAAAGTTTCGGTCTTCTGTGAAAAGCAAAAAGCACAACTGATTGCCCGGGTTTTATTTGGGAGTGGTCTGTTGGGAATAGATACCACGCAGAGAACTTAAAGTTGGGAAATTGTGGAAAGGAGGACAGCAGTGGGGTATTTGGGGACAGGGCTCTTGCTGTAGAAGGATCTCCACAGGAGTACCAGGTGTCACGTCAACATTGGCTTTCAGTGGGCCTTGTTAGTCCAGTGTCAAAATGTCAGAATTCAAAATATGAGCAGCCTTTGGACCCTTGGAGGCTTAATTCCTGGAACAAGGATGGATCTTGTGGATGAGTGCGGGGGAGAGGTGATGTGAACAGAACGTGATGCCATTGTGGGGGTCTAGTGTGTATAACCTAGGGCGGTTGCTGTTCTAAACTCCCATGAAAATGGAGTGCCTGAAGGGTGTAAGGTCTGCACCCATGAGAAGGATCAGAAAAGTGAGACGACAGTGCAGGCCTCCTAATGACACGACTGTCCTGTGGGGCACTGTTGGCACTGCCTAGGGGCCTTCTGTTTCCTTACACACGAATCTTGGCGTTGTTATATTTATTCCTGCATCCCTAATGGTCACAAAGGACAGTGCTCCTTTCTCCTCCAAACATGCCATTTTGTCTACTTTATTCCATTGTAGTTCTTAGTTTCTTGCACCTTGTGTTACTAGAATCTTACTTTTACCCCCATTGGCAACAGTCTGTAGCTTGTGCCTCTACAAACCTATTCAAGTTTTCCTTCTCACTAATATGATACTTTTTAAGGTACTTTCTGATCTACAGCTATGATCCCTTGATTACTTAATGCTATATGAACTGCTTTTATTCCCTTTCGTTCATCATTTGGTAGGATAGGAAAATTATTTTAAGGAGAAGAAAGGGAATGAGGCATATAATTACACTTATGTCTTATTTTTTCCTCTTCCTTTAATACTTAGCATAATCTGAAATGGTCAACAGTTTCAGAATCTTGCTGGCTTCAGAAATGTCTGGCAGCCGGCCGTTTGCCACACTCACATGTTCTCACTTCCCTGCATTCAGAAGCTAAGAAGACCAGCCTGGCAGCTTCTGTGGAGAGGGTGCAGATAAAGCAGAAAGGAGTCTTGCTCTGCGGCCACGTTACCTGGGAGTTGCTGCTGATGTCTTTTCCACAAATGTTCAAGTTTGTCAAAGCCCAGTAAATCTTAGAAAGTTTATTTTCCTTGTAGCATCTGTGTTTTATAATAGGTCTTTTAATTTGTTTTTACTTTGTCTGCAGGGATTTCTTTTGTCCGGAGTTTTCAGACTCTGCCTTTTTTTTTTTTTTTCCTGTGGAAGTGAGTCCGTTAATGATGACTGGTTTGGGAATATGCCTCTCTGCAGCACTGACCTGACAAGCTGTCCCTCCAGTGCAGCAACAAAGCCCATTGTTATGTTCTCTCTTTACTTTTATCCTCAACTTAATCCATTTTCCTCCGTGTTTTTCTATACAGAATGTCTTGGAAAACATACTTTGGGGCAATAGGTAAATGATAAGATGGCATTTTTGAGTTACCCTTTTGGTGAACAGATCACGCTGTGTCAGCCTCACACAGATAGTGGTGCTATGTACGAATGCGAAGATTGAGAGTTTCTTTCTCCTAACGTAGAAGGTATCTGCAGTATTCTTCATCTAAGAGGAGGAAGAATAATTTTTTTTAAAAAGCACATGAGGTTGTTTTCATCATTCATTTTTCAAAAATGCAGTCTCATTCAAGTAAATACAGAAAGTCAGTGGTCGAACCCCGGTGTGAACTATTCGGGTTTAGCGCTCTGCTGCGGCATGGCAAACAATAACAATGCAGACAAACAA
The DNA here is from genome assembly GCA_007922815.1 of Macrotus californicus. Lineage (NCBI taxonomy): Eukaryota > Metazoa > Chordata > Mammalia > Chiroptera > Phyllostomidae > Macrotus > Macrotus californicus. The sequence continues at coordinate 3,976 of VMDR010031175.1, read as the reverse complement.
CCGAAAATAAAACGGAGTGTTCTAGCTTTCAATATCAGGGATGCTTGATAAATTCTGACTTTTGAATGATTTTCTATTCCTAAACAGAACTGCTGCTTTAATTTATTAAGAAACCATTGTACTGGGACTTGATATTTTTCCCCCCCCGCAAGAACTCTGTCTGTCTTGGGGACTGGTAAACCTCTCAAGGATCAAAGCTCTAGTGGATTTGGATAAAGACCCGAAAGCCTGAAGGCTTATGGAAGTTTATCTGTATAGAGGAAGCCCAAAAAACTGGGATGAGAGTCTTAGAAGGGCTTATTTTCTCATGAGAGTTTTGGTACTTCCTCTGTTTGGATGTGCCAGAAATACTGTGAGAATATCCATTCCCATAGCCTTTGTCACTTACAGGTCTTGTCCTAGCTGAAATTTGAAATTATAATGGGGTGTGAAATAGTGCACGTATTTTAAGGTTTTCTGAATCGCACTATTAAAACTACAGTTAACCGACCTCTGCTATTTTCAGTGTATTTATACAATTTTTAAAAAGCCTAATAAAGAACAGTTAGTGAAGGTTATATTTAATTGTTTAATTTTACTGCCACTGCTGTATGTATGCCTGAGAGGTGCAGCAAAGAAATGGTGCTATTATCTCTCTTTGTCCAAAGGGAAACTGAAGCATAAAAGAGACAGACAGACTTAGTCACATGCAAGACTTGGGACACTACAAGTTTCTTCCTGCTGAACCTCATTATATTAAAACCTTAATGAAAAATTCTAGCCTGGAAATTTAGCATTGATATAACCATAAGGAAGTGTCTGAAGATCTATTCTTAAAATTATCGAAGTCTAGGCTCCTGGCCTACTCAATACTAGACTAAGCAGAGTAGTGAAAACCATGGATTCCAGCGTCTGGCTGTCTTCTGAAGTAGTCTGAGTCCCCTGCAAAAGTAGTTCTTTCTCTCCAGCTCTTAGGGCTGAATTTCCCTGCACTTCACAGATGTGGGAACAAATCCTTCATTGATTCAGCAAACCTTTATTGAGCTGTCAGTGCTTAGTACAGATGCTGCCCCCACTCTGGAGGAGTCTCCCGTTTTTGTGGAGGATAAATCTGGGGGTTTATTAGATTCTAGCCACATTTTCAAAGGAAATCCACGACACAAGAGATAGTGAAAAGTAATTTTTAGCCAAAGACTTTGAGCATTTAAAAAAAGAAGAAAGGGTCATTATACTATTTTGTGTATTTGATTTACTGATTATGAACTTCATTTTTAAATTTGATGTTTTTTCATGTATTTTTGTATATGTAGATCATTATGCACCAGCTAATGAGATTTCTTGTCTAAGCTGCTTCCCTGATTTTCCTAACTCCTGATGTAATTGTCCACATACCTCTCATCTTATTCTCTAATTTCCTATAGAAAGGTAAAGGTAAGAACATACAGGTTCTTCTGTGCTCAAAATTTGTATAATTCATCATCCTTTTTAAGTGTTTGCCTTTCTTTTTGTTCTTGAGACCATTATCTTTATTAGCATGTTTTCTTCTATTTAAAATATTTTCTTTCTAAATCTTTCTGCCTCATTATGTTATGAAAGAATCCCTTAGACTTACTTATTCAGGACCAGAACAGGGCCTTATACCAATAGGCTCGACAGTATGACATGAAAATGAACATTGAATGAAACCTTTGCTTGGTATAGTATCTCATCTTGTTAATATCTTCTTTTCAGCCACAAAATTTTTAACTCTGTGTTCTACTGTTTTTATCAATGCTCCCTTTACTTCTCCTTTCCATCTGACTTTTGTACCTCTTCACTGAAACTACCCTGTTAAAGATTAGCAGAGTTAATGGCATCGTCTCTGAATTTGCCTCCCTGGACCTTGTCATCATTGACCATTTTATTAACACATTTGTTCTTTCATTAAAGCTGTTTTTATAAACTGCTCGCCATATCTAATAAAATACAGTGGTCCCCCCTTACCTTCAGTTCTGCTTTCCACAGTTTCTCTTATCTGCAGTTAACTGTGGTCCAAACGGAGAAGGTTGCAGAAATAAACAAATCACATGATTTAAATTGTGCATGTTCTGACCAGTGTGATGAAATCTCACACTGTCCTGCTTCATCCTGCCTGGGTCGTGAATAATTTCTTTGTCCGGCACATCCGTGCTGTACCTAAAGTACAATAAGATATTTTGAGAGGGAGACCACTATCACATAACTTTTATTACAATATATTGTTATAATTGTTATATTTTATTATTAATGTTAATTTCTTAGCTGTGCTTCATTTATAAATTAAGCTTTATCATTGGTATGTATGTGTAGGAAAAGACATATGGAGGGTTTAGAACTACCTGCGATTTCAGGCATCCACAGGGGTTCTTGAAATGTATCCCCCGTGGATAAGGGAGACTACTGTGTAAGACAGACACTACCTCTGTTCTTAGCCATATAAAATCTACCCTACTTACCCTACTCTTTCCGATGGGCTGAATTACAGAGGCTGCATCATAAACACATACACCAAGAATCAAATCCCGTAAATACTTGGGTGTTGATTGACAGTCCAATGGCAGGCTGGGTGGGTTAAGTCTGATGTCCCTTTTATGCCTTTCTGAGGTGGTCCTCTGTTCTGGTGAGCCAGTGGGGGATCAGTCATGGCTAACCAAACCACAAGATTTGGAACTTCTCAGTGAATCACTTCATTTTTCTAGACCACTCATCCTATCTATAAAGTTCAACCATCTCAAAATTTGTACTGTTCCCTTGCTGAAGAACTAACCTAAGTTTTTATTCTCCTGCCTCAGTTGAAAGGTTTTCCTAAATCTGTTATCATTTTATCTTCCCACTGCTTTCCATTTTAATCTTCTCCAGTTAGATTCCTTTCTATTGCTCACATATGTGGCATCCCTCTCCACCCTCTGCTCTTCATGTTATCCTTCATGCTCAGGCTATTTCTTCTCTCCTACTCTTACACATATTTTTCCCATCTTTCAAAGACTAGGTCATGTTCCGTTTGCTCCATGATCTCTTTTCCAAATAATTGATCCCATGTGGACTTATCTTTAGTACCAAGCAATTAGAACCTCATTATTCCTGTTTCATGCATATTAGACTGTAAGCTTTGTGACAACAGAGAAGGTATTGCTCCCAGCATGTGATCTTGGGCTAAGATACTTAACAACTATTTCACTACTACTTGTGAAATGTGTGTGTTTTACATAGTCCTTGAATTTCATTAGCCTGTGACATATTTAATGTTGTGGTCTGATTTCAAATGTAAACTAGTATTACCATAGTTGTTTAATGGTGAATCTTGAAACCGTTTATATGTATATTCATCTTAAGAGTATTATGATCAGTCACGTCGAATGACTTGACTATAAAACAGTTTTTGTTATTCTTCCACAAATGTCAAACATTTTAATGGAATTCCAGTCTTCACATTACCTATAAGGTTCTGTGGTATGTGAGTATAGATATTATTGTGTAGTTTATTAAATGGCCTGCAGGGGTGTCCAACCTGCAGCCTGCAGGCTGCACGTGGCTCAGGATGGCTGTGAATGCAGCCCAACACAAAATCATAAATTAAAGTATTATGAGATTTTTTTGTGCTTACTTGTCTCTCTATGTATTTAATGTCTGGCCCAAGACAACTCTTCCTCCAGTGTGGCCCAGAGACGCCAAAAGGTTGGACACCCCTGGAGCATCTTGTTTACGTTCTGAATGCTGTCTTTCATTATCCCTACAATAGGTGTGGGTTGATTCAATTAACTTCAGTGTGAATTCTGAGTTGGAAATTGGGGGACAGAGAGATAAATAATTTATTTGTGTGAATGTCTTATCTTTTTCCTTATTTTGTTAAAGAGACATTTATACATGTTTAACTTGATAATTCCATAGGTTTGTGTCCAAGAAAGAAGATACATTTGGTTAAGCCATTGTCCTAATTCTGAGGGCACCATTATCTTGTAATTTTTTGAAAGGTCCCTCT
>VMDR010031174.1:0-12123 GCA_007922815.1 Macrotus californicus | reverse complement strand
ATTCTTGTGGGGAAGAAGGAAAACATTTTCTCAAATGACAAAAGGGAGGTAAAATTTATAACCAAGACGCAGAATTTATATAAAGCCATCCTGGGAAAAATAAAATAGGAACTAATTCTTTTTCAGAAACAATAAGTTTCAAATTAGGTGGGAGTTCTATACATCATGATTTTTCCATTCTACTCATCCTGTAGAATAGCGCCTCACAATCAATAATTAAAAACCTAATTTCTAGTAAATAATCACTTTACTGAAACTGAGACAGAAAATACAAATAGTTTACAGGAAATGCTCTACAGAAACTATAATTTGGGGTTAGGCCAAAGAGCAGAGGAAAAAGCAAAGCAGTACCACTTACTATGTGGACCTACTATGCGTGAGGTAGACACAGATACTTCAAACAGCAACGTGTAATGTGGAAGCCGAGGCTCAGAGACAGTGTATGAGTTACCCAAGCTCAAGCACCTTGCAGGGGCAGCCCTGGAATTTGACCTTGGGATTCTCTGACTGCAAAGCTCATGTTCTACTTCATGCTGCTTCCCTGAATCAGGAGAAAACAGACCAAAGGGATGTCCAGTCTCTTCATTTACAGGATATACTTTATATGGGAGTATATAACTCTGCATAATAAACACTTAATTTAAGTATTCTCTTAAAAATATCCAGCTTATATGTTAATGATTATAGACTAAGCCTAGCAGTTTTAGGTAATACATTTTAAGAGGGATCTGTAGCCTGTATTTAAATTTTCATTTCCAAAAGTTGTATTACACAGGATTTTCACTCCCAGCAGCACAGCTGAAACTTTATGGGGGGCTCGGGCTGTTGCTTCGTCTACCCACTCCCCAGTAAGTCCTGTGTGCTAAGGAGTCAAACAACATCTCCTCCTGAGCCCAGCGCGTCTTGTTTGCAAAGATGCTCGCAATGTGATAGGCAGCTTGCTCTCTGGCATGTCCTTTTCCAAAATGGATTTCAGGTTTATTGATTTAGTTAGTTATTCAAATTTTTTAAAAGTGGGTATAACAATGCTTTAGGTCCAGGTAAATTTAATCCCTACTGAATGTAGGATAATTTTCATAAATGCTGTCATATGATCACCATATTGCTCTTCCAGTGTTCACTTTTTCTTTGCAGTACTGGCTGTTCCACAAGTACATAGTCAACTTTTTTTAAAAAGTATGATCACTCAATGACAGATTAATTTTTAACCTGAAAATTATAATCAAGACATTCTTTTAGAATAACAGAATTTTCTCCAACTAGAAAAAAGTTAGACAAAGCAGGTAGCTCCAGCAATAATTATTGATAGCTAATAAAATCTTAAACAACAAAACCACCCTTTTAATATAATTCTTTTATAAAATTTTTCATTGAATTTATTGGGGTAACAATTAGTTAATAAAATTATGTAGGTTTGCCCTCACTGGCGTGGCTCAGTGGATTAAGCACCGGCCTGTGAACTAAAAGGTCACTAGTTCCATTCCTGGTCAGGGCACATGCCTGGGTTGTGGGCCAGGTCCATACCTGGGGGTGTGTGAGAGGCAACTGATGGATGTTTCTCTCACACATTGATATTTCTCTTTCTCTCCCTCTCTTTCTCTTTCCCTTCCCCTCTCTCTAAAAAAAAATAAATAAAATATTTTTAAAAAAGAACAAATTTTAAGAATAAGAAAAATTCTTTGAAAAGCAAAATCGTCTTTCCTTGCATTTCTTTTCTATGTTTGAAAAAAAAAGGGAATTAGTAACCTACAATTAACCTGTTATATGCATACACTCCCCATGAATCAAAGCATTTTCCATCATAATCAAAGAGGCTGAGCATCAAGGCAATATTTCTTCATTAGGGCTGCTTGGTTTGTGTTTGGTTTTTTGTTTCCTACTGAAAAAAAATGAACTGGCAATGAAGTGACGTCTGTCTTGTTATTGGTGTCGTATAGCGGTCACTATACCACTCTTTGGGCTTGCTACCTGTAGTACTGGAACATTGCATGTACTGAGTTGAGGAGGCTAGACTCAGGGAAATGAGGTCACAAGTATTTGGTAATCTATTTATATGCATGGATATAACGTACCTTTCCTTGGAAACAAGAGGGAAAAACTTCTTTTTAATAGAACTAAAGAGAAAAATGAGGTATTTTCTTTCCAAAAATACCCATGCCCTATGTGTCATTACACAATAATGATTGACATCCGCCCAGAGGGCTTAGTCTCGAGGAAGGATAATAAATGGCCAAAAGCAAATAGCTCATTAGGAGTTAGAAAGCAATGACTTTTCATATCCTACAGCTAAATGTGTGACAAATATGATAATTGGCCTTACATTTTCCAAATAGTCTCCCTTGTTTCATTACCTAACAGGAATACATACCACGGCAAGTCCGCATGTGTTACAGACGGTTCCAGTACAGGAAGGCTGCCTGTGAATAGCTTAGTTAGTCAGAGAGGCACTGCCTTCGAGAACAATATTTCAATCCCAGTCATCCCTTCCTCATACATGAAGGTCATGTTCTTAAAAATCCCTCTGGGAGAAAAATTACAGTTGAGAAACTACCACTGCAGAAAAATGAGGCTGGAGGTCACAGTCAAGAACGAATCTATAAAAGCCCTTCTACTTTTCACTCATTAAATACCTGTGTGTGTGCTGTGTATAAGCAGTGCACACTAAACAAAGATAATAAAGAAGATGTTTCACTCCTTTCAAAATTTGGAACAACGGGAACTGCCTCACCACCAGCACCTCCAGAGAGTGAAGGCTGGGCACTCGCTGTCCGTCTGTGTCTGCTCCAAACTGCTCTTTAAAAGGTCATTTTTTCCATCTGAGAAACCCTAAAACTTTAAGTCTCATGCTTTGAACAGAAACTGTAACTAAAATTATGACTATTTACAAAAAGGTATACAGAAGTCCATTAGTGTATATTAATATTTCACAAAATTGAACTCCTTGTTGGAGCGGAGGATTTTTATATTCTTCTTGTGTTTGTTTTTCAAAATACTAAGAAGAGATCAATTAGCATTTTACACCAATTTATCTACCCACCCTTTTTGAAACCCACAAAAAATTTCCTGTTTAAAGCATTTCTAAGTACTTTCAGGATTTTTATAATAGATTCTTGGGAGCTTGAATACTTCAGATTCTGGTTGTCTACTCAAGGGTTCACTGTGCCCCCCCCAGTGTCAGGGTGAAGTCACCAGGGGCCTGTCCACACCAGAGCAAGCACCACGGAAAGACATAGGTCTTCTGCATTTTGTACAGGGTGCACTTTCGCTGTCTGTCCACGCTGCGTGCATCTTATTACATTATTTATCAGTTTCTTCCCACTGAATTTAGGTGTCTCTAGCAATATTTAGATTATTTTAATGTAGGCCTTTGTAAAGACAGCAAACACATTAGATTACCTGGAAATGACTAAACCCAGGATAAATATTGTATAATTTGTTAACAAACATTTATAAACATAAATCAAGTAATAAATAAATTTATTACTTATTTAATAAGTAAATAAATAAATATTTATTGGCCAAACCAATAAATACTTCCTTTAACTTTGTAAACTCTCTTTGTTCAACAGGAAAGCAATCTTGGCCCCATTACAGACCCACAGTAAGCAGGAAGTAATTACCTGTTGACTTAAGAAAAGTATCTGCAGAAAATATGACTCACTTCATTGTTTAGGAAGCCATAAAATGCACATAAACATATTTTAGTTTTGGACCTGAATGCCAACTATCATGCACTGATGGAGTATGTATTTTAATTTAATGAATTTCTGGCATGCAGTTCGAGCTTGCAAATATTTGTGACAGAAGCTTCATAACTGCGCAGTGACAGGTGCCCTCCGTCCTTAAAATACAGTAGGGCCACCAAGACTCTCTGTGGACCAGTCACGAGGTGTGAAATCAGCACACCTCCAAGAGTATTCTATCAGATCCTTTCACACCTCAAAGGAATGCACAGATCTATACATAGCTATTTGTTCTGGATCCTGATTTGTAAGCACAGCATATATGCATATCTCAAATATCTCCTTGGAGGTGTAGCTTTTTTTTTTTTATGGAACAAATAATTTCCTTTCAGACAATTATTTGTAGAAGTGGTACTTGGTACACCCATTCCATTCCACTGGAGAGAACTGAGTCTGATAGCCACAGCTCCGTGCAAAGGAGTTTGGGAAATGCAGTCTCAGTCTCTAACAGGACAGTCATGTACCCAGGTAAAATCTGTAGTGGACCCAGAGGAGAACGACACTGAGAGGTAACAAGCAGGTGCCTATCTGAGTACTTTAGTATGGGTCCCCAGTCCTGCCACTTACCTGTTTTTACACCGTGAGTCTGAACTTTGACGGAAGATCTGTGTTACTTTTCACCCCAGAGATCGGCACATATTAGGCCACTTACTATGTTTTAATTAAATTGAGTCCAATCCCAACAAATAATGGGCTAACTTATTGTACATTTTGGAAATTGCGGTCTTACTTTAAGGAAGGGTCTGCAAAAGCAGGAGTAACGTGCACCTTTTGCCAATTTGTACCACCTGAGGATGTCTGTGCAGGAATCTGAGCATCTACTCCGCTGATGCCCCTCCTTGTGTGCGGACCCCAAGGGCTAACAGAACTGAACTCTGCTCACATCAGAAAGGACAACAATGCTAAATAGTGGATTGCTCGCCACGGATTTATTCTACCAGTGTCCGATTAAACACTTTCACGACATTCAAAATTAAATCTTGGACATTGGGATTATGAAATAGCTTCATTTTCAAAATTAGGTTGACTTTGGTCAGCTGATGTATTAGTCAGAGCTCTTCAGAAAAAAAGAACCAGAAGGAGAGAGAGAGACAGGAACTGAGAACATGAGAAATTGCCTAACATGGCCATGGAGACTGAGAAGTCGGCAAACTGGAGACCCAGCAGAACCAACAGTGTGAGCTCTAGTCTGAGTTCCGGTCTGAAGGCAGACTGACATCCCAGCTCAAAGACAGTCTGGCAGCAAGGGGGAGCACCCCCTCACCCAGTCTGTTTGTTCTAGCAACCTCCAGTGGCCTGGATGCCAACCCACACTGGGGATGGCCCTTAGCTTTCCTCAGTCCACAGGTTCAAATGTCAGTCTCATCTGGAAACACCTTCGTAGATGCCCCCAGAGTAATGTTCAACCACACACTGGGCATCATGCAGTCCAGTCAATTTCACACATAAAATTAACCAGCATGGCTGATGACTGTCCCAATTCTCTTTAGTAAGAGTTGTGAATTAGATCAAGTATGAAAAAAAATATCAGGTAGGTAAATGAGAAAAATAGTTGTGCTTTTTTTTTTAAAATTTCTAAAAAACTGGCATTTGTCACTTCACTTTAGGTGTGACTTGGGATATATTTTAAGGAAACAACCACACTCCAAGCAGAATTAATATGAGACTCTCAGGGCTACTTACCAGGAATAGAATATATATGCAAATAGTCAGTCACAGAGAGAACATGTAGCAATTTAAGATCTTGTGATAAATTTGGACGGTGGCCTTTTTTTTCTTCCCTCAGTAGTTTTCCCATAGTATTCAAGACTTTCTGAGGTAGCTATATGAATATGACATAGAATAAAAACTTAGGAATAACATCCACAATTAGGTTTTTTCCTTCACAAAATAATTTGCAGGCTTTTAGGCTATGTGTCTCTTGAAATGATGTGTAAAAATGATAATGACTCAAACAGTGTAACACAGACAATCAGTTCAGATAATTAGAGCACGAGAGCAGATATCTTTTATTCCAACTGGCTATTTTAATTGATCAGATAAGCCTGAAAGCAATTTCTACTTAATTTGTGCTGGGCATACGTAATTTTAGCAGACTTGAAGCATCATTATGCTCCCTTAAAATTTTTGTTAAGGCTCTTTGGGAAACTGTGGTGTCAAAATTTTAATGGCTTTATCAAGGACACCAGGCCTTAAAACATGAACAGAAAAACCCCTTCATAATATTGCATCGGTTTCCTGGTTTCAAGATAGAGAACATACAATCTTAGCAACTTTTCTCTTTATAATATTCAGGCTCCCAGTGAAGCTTAATAAGAGTGAGGAAAGACCTACACAATATTCTTTAGGCCCCAAAAGATAGAATGTCTGTTATGAACTGATAGTTCCCAGGAACTGTAAGTTTCCCAGGATGACTCCCAAAGATATCACGGTTTTGTTGTGCATCAAGTAGCTAGGAAAGTATCAGACGGCAAACCTGGCCTACCAAACTGGACTTGAGATTTATCTGTCTCCCTCTTCTAATGTCTTTGTACAGAAAACGGTGATCACTGGCAGTATTCTAGTGTGACCTGCAGGCAACCCAGGTTTTTGCTTAAATGAGATGAACTATTAACTGAGAAAGCTGCCAAGGGGAAGAAGATCCCACTCGGATTTTAATGTCACGGGCCATTCCCAACCAGACTCCAGGCCTTGTGTCTGCTCTCCATCTGCTGCTGGACTGAGGCAAGGAGCAAAGTGCTTCTAAGGACCGCCGGCTCCCAGTCCACGCAGGCAGAGCGTCCTTGTCGGCATCAGTAATGCAGGCAGACAAGTGGATGTTTATTTCAGAGCATCGGTTCTGACAAGGCTGTTGATTTGCAGCTGCTGCCACTGTGGGTTTAGGGAAGTACTGGAAGTGGCTACAGGCAGAGAAAACCCCCTAAAGGGGGCTTCTGGGGAGGAGGGTCAGTACCCTGATGACAAGTCTTCTCGGATTTATCCATAGTTAGCTTTGAACTTGCAAAATCTAAAGTGAAATCAAACTCTATTTCTATCACATGATGCAATAAGGAAGTAACCATGGCAATTTCGGGCACTGCACTGGGATCAAGGACAGAAAAGGGGGAAGTGTGTCTCCAACTGAACATATGTGATAAATACCTTGGCAACATTAATAGGAAAAGCACTGGAAAAAGTGAGGTGTCTGAGGAATCGATGACAAGGTATTGGTTGCTTTTTTTTTTTTCTGGTTCACACAAGTAGAAACTAAAGTTATTTCACATTTCACTGCTTGAATTTCTGCAATTTGTTTTTTTTTTGTAAGTGAGCAAGACTTGGGCTCAGGAAGAATCACAACAGATGTATCTCTTGGTCAGTTGGTAGCGTGTATTGCTGAGGTAAGATAAAAGAGCTCGGATTTTGAAAAGCAATTATTCTGCAGAGAGGATACAGCCATCCCTCTTTTTAGTGTGATGAACAATGTGTTTACTATCAGATGCTAATTAGCCCTTAAAATTATTAATGTAATTAAACTAAATTACTTTTTAAAGGGAGAAGAAAATAAAATACCACCAAGTTGCCAGTCCTGCAAAGCGGACTTGGAGCTGCAACAGGGCAGTGAGGGACCCACTGGCATTTGTGTTCACAAGGTGCTAAGACCTCACAGGAGCAGGGCCCGGAGTCCGGAGTAGGGGCCATGACCGCCTCGGCCAATCTCTGGGGGAAGCACCTTTCTTTAAGGACCCTCCAGAAGAACTGTTTGGGCAGAGAAGAAAATGAAAAAATAGTGTTGCTCTATTCATAAGCGTAGAGGATTTGGGAGTGGGTCTGTTTATTTTGCTCACAGAACTTCCAAGTTTTGCTGCGGGGGCACTATTGCTGTCCTGCCCTGACGGCCTTCTTCAAATACAGAGGTATCGCTCTAGTCATCGGGAGTAACTACAATGACCTTGCTACAAAGACGAAAGGCATACTAGACATTCACCAAGCATGCTCAGTGCTCTCTGACTGAAAATAAGGTTAGGAGTCCTCGGCAGAGAGAAAGGAGGAGGAAGGCCTTGTGGCCCCGATTCCCAATCCTCACTACAGAAATTCTTTCGAGTGCATGCAGCAGAAAACCCAGCCTAACGTGGAGTAAGCAAAAACAGAGAATGGCTTTTCTTTGATAACCGGACACCCTGAGGCGTGAGCAGCTTTACACACAGTTTGGTCCAGAAGCCCCCCGACTTTTCACGGATTCATACCGCAGTGCCCTGCTCTGTGTTGTCTCTGCCCTCAGGCCCACTCCCTCCGGGCAGTGACGCTGGCTGCAGCAGCTTTAGAAGTCAGAGCCACACGTCACAGGGCCTGTAGAATGAGAATGTTTGTGGGTCTCTGAGAAGGGCAAGGAGGTGGATCACGAGCCCGAGGCCCCTGAAAAGGTCTACTTACGTCTCACTGAGTCTCATGCCCCAGGCAACAGACTCTCTGAGTTCCTATCCAGTAACTGTTACCCCCCCCTCCCTGGTAGCAGGATCCTGATTGTGTCTGAGTATGGTGCAGCAATGGCCTCAGGGAGTTGGCCAATCCCTCAGTCTAAATCGTGACCCACAGCTGAACTAAGTCAATCTTGGTAACACAACAACTTTCCCCAGTGACTGGTTTAGGACATTAGCAATTCTGGTGTACAGACCCTCTAGCAAAGTCTCCTGAAGGCCTGTGGGAAAATTCTTCCTCTTTAATAATAGAGGGAAATTTAGGTGGACATCTCTACTCCATCTCTCTGACTCTGGATGTTGTAGAAGGAAGTGGGACCCAAAACTGGTGACCACCTTGTAAACGTGAGAACCTTAGAAGGGCTGACCCAGAGACTGTGTTGAGCCCTGGGAAAAGCTTGGAGCCTCCTTCTTCCAGAAATTGTGTTGGGGGGTGGGGGGGAAACCACCTGTTTTTCATGACACTTTTAGCCAGATATTCTGTTATGTGCAACCCAAAGCATCCCAACTGACAAAATCAGTTCTGACGGGTCAGGAGAGGGATGTGATGATGAGCTCGAGGCTTACCTACATGGGGACGGGGGGAGGGGGGTGGACCAGTCCCATGCGGAGAGCCCTGCTGAGAGAGAAAAGAGGAGGCCCCTGGAGGGAAATGTGCATGATTTCAAGAATGACAAAGGGAAGGCTGGATGTCAGAGAGGCAATCCAGCAATGTTCGAGACACATGACCATCCACCCCACCAGAAACACCATTCCAGTGTTCACCAGGAACCTGTGGAATCCCTGCTAACCAAAGTGTAATCAGATCACATCTATCTTCAATCCATCACCTCATCACTGTGAGAATTACAAATATCATTGACTAGTATTTAAAACAACCCTTCAGAAATTTCTTAAACTGTTCCTAACATAAAAAGCCTCAGACCATTTTGTTCCCTAAGTCCATACTTCAAAACACCTCTAAGTACACCATAGTCATTAAGCTAACAATAGGCAAGATTATGTAAAGAGAAACAATGTTTGCCAGAGAATATAGAGAAATACCTAGGACCAAAGAGTAGAATGAGAGAGGGCTTTGCTAAATGAAAACTGGTCACATCTCTTTACCTCTCACCACCCTGCTTCCTTCCTCTGTAACATGGGGAGTAGAGCCCCCTCTTTGAGAGCTGACAGGAACTCTAAATGAGGTAACAGAGGTTAAGTGTTTATTGTAGATTGACAGTAGAGTCTCAACAACTAACTGCTATTATCGTTGCTCTTCTTACAAGGCACCTGCAAAATACTGGGTTTTCTTCCTTATCCAAAACAACAATTCCTTAGATTCCATTGTACATATGCACCACGTTAAACTGAAAACAACAATTGAGCAAACAAGACAAACAAACGAAAAAAAACTAATAGACACAGACAACAGTGTGGCGGTTACCAGAGGGGAATGGGGGTCGGGGGCAGGTAGCAAATAGGAAAGGAGATCAAATATATGGTAAAGGAAGGAGATTTGACTTTGAGTGGTAAACACAATGTAATATGCAGACGGTATATTAGAGATCTGCACACTTGAAACCTCTATAATTTTATGAACCAATGTCACCCCAATAAATTTAATTTGCAAAAAATATCTGCAGATTCATGTACTAATGATCATACACTTTTCTTATAAGAGAGCACCCTAGGTTTGTGTTTGGTGACAATATACAACTCTAATAAGCCTTTTTATTCTGATTTCCCAAGCCCAAATCAGAGGAGCAGCAGCAAATTGAAAGGCAGGAAGAGTGACATAGAAATGGAGAAAAACAGGAGATGACAGCAGAGAAGCTTAAGGAGACACGTTAACACACAGGTGTAAAAACTCAGCGTGCGCAAGGCTGAGCAAAGTCCTGAGCAGCCCAGAGAGGTCTGGAAGGACTGGGACAGAGGAAGAGCTTCCTGCAGGGGGAGGTGAAGGGCCCCAATTCTGAGCCCTGCGGCGTGAGCCTGAGCCCAGCTGTCCTGCCAGCTGGCTGATGGTTTCAGACAAGTTTCTCTACCTCTCTGTGCCTGTTTCCTCTCTGCCAAACGAGGAGGACCTCTGTATCTCAGACACGTGGAAGGATGTGCGGAAGCACATCATTCAACGCAGCTGTGGGGCATTTGAACAGCGCCTGGCCCACGGCGAGTGGCCACAGAAACACTCGCTTCCACTCTTGCGGCACAGCTTCATCAACAGTGCAGAGGGGAAAGACTGAATCACCCAGTATTACACCTGTATCCCCAGTTTTTAAAGAGAAGTGGCAGTCCCTTTGAGAATTAGTTCAATCAAAAATGTTACATTCTTAAAAAGGTCTGGTGCTTCTGGTAGACATCTTAGGTGTCTGAAATATGTATCTGGAATTCCACTGAGAGTAACAGGAAAATGAGATGCTGCATCTAGGTTCAGAATTTTTAAGTAGATGTTATTTTCAGTATATTAAAAGAAGTCTTTTTCCCCGCTTGCCTTCAGAATTGAAGAGGGACGCAGGGAGAAAGACAAGATGGGCTCTTTTGAAAGGAGCTCCTGAGCAGGACCATGGGAGGGCTCCACCCAAGTAGACGTTCCCCAGCAGGGAAGCCTGAGCACGATTCAGACAGTTCTAAGTGAGGGAAAAGCCCCAGCCCCGGGGTGTGTGGGACTGCCAGATCTCGGAACCAGGCTCCCCTACCTCGCCCACAAGTGTGTCACCGAGGCATCTCTATTCTGGAAAGAAAACCACAAACGAATCTCTTACTCCTCTTCCCTTAATCGAGAGAAGCAGGGGCAGTGGTTCTTGCATTTTTATAAAGAATGGGTGAAAGCTGCCCACTAGATTTTTGTCAGTATATTGTCTCGGGCTAGTAGGTATCTTCACTTTGGAGATTTTTTAAAAATAGGAAATCACTCAGAAAATGCTTCACTCAATTTTCAGTCCAAAGGCATTGAGCATCATCATTCATAACTTTGTCATTGTATCTCATCAGGAGAAAGAAAATAAGTTGTCCTGATTAATGGTCTTAATTCAATCCAATTTTGACAATGACTTAATATGGTCTTCAATTTCCATCCTTGAAATAAATCTTCTGAAAGTGAAAAGAAATGCCAGTCCTATGCCGAGAAAACTGAAGAGTTGGTGGCTCTCTCAAGACTGCCATCTTTTCTCATGTAGCCACTCCCACCAACTCTCAGGACATCCGAACCAAGCGTAGCTAGGCCTGGGCCAAGGAGCTGCCTGACAACATCCCCCAGCGACAGCTGTGGGCACTAACTATCCGGTAGAGACCTCATACTGAGATGCTGATTTTATTTTCTTCTAGAGTCTTCAGGATTCTCCCCGCATTTACGGCTTAACTCCAAATAATCAATTGTTTACATTGGTAAGTTCTAGCTGAAGGATTATTAAAAGACCCACATAAATATTTATCCTTTAAAAAATAACCAGAAGCAAATCAAATTTGAGAGCACATATGAGAATATTCCACTGCAGCCAAATACTTTATCCCATCAATATGAGAATCTGTTAGTAGACAAACAACAAATTCAATATGGTTTGCTCCGTAGATGCTGCAGAGAGATTTCTTAAAATCCCCACCTCTTCCTAAGAATAGTAAAAATAATAGTGAACACTGACTGAACACCTACTGTGTGCCAGGCCCATGTCCGGGTTGAAATACATTATTTCCTTTACCCATCTCATTAGCCTATCCAGAGGATGGCATCACACAGCCCCACTTAAAAAGTAAGGCTTACAGACACTGAAGTTGCCAAAGACACTATTTGCAAACCAGCACTTTAATTCATCCTAACATACTAACACACCTAGTTAAAATATATATATATGGCAACACTCTTAATCTGACAAACTGCATTTACCTTAAGCCAACAGGCAGCATCCTATTACTGGCAAACAAGAAGCCAATGCTTAAGAACATTAAGA
>VMDR010031173.1:0-12130 GCA_007922815.1 Macrotus californicus | reverse complement strand
ATATGTCCTGTGTCCTTGCTACCCTGAGCATATATTCTATTGGTTGTTTTTATGAAAAAAATGGTAGAAGTCAAAGAGAGCCGAAATAAAATATATCAGTTCTTTAGCATTTGAAAAACAATCGAGAGCTTTTAAAATCTGTTTACAAAAATAGATAACATTGATTAAATATTTTTTGGATTTAAGAAGCTTATTATGATGCTTTATGGCTTATTTTTTATTATAAGTTAAAAGAGGTTTACAGAAAAGGGATGAAACTTTTTTTAAACTTCTGAACCTGAAGGCCAAAATTTGGGTGTCACTAGTATACACATTAAAGCATGATTTAATTTTACTTTGTTCCATTGCTCAGTGGATCACAACCTTCAATTCATAAAACCAGTAATAACCCATTTTTTAAAAAATGTTGACTGTTGAGATTAGTTAACCATGTTAATATCTGTCCCCTAGTTCATGTGTGAAAGCGATTACATGTGCATTTCCATGTGTTTAAACTTGACCACTGCACTGTGTCACTTCCAGATATGCGGGTTGTTTTTTCACGAGATGAAGTTTTCATTGGCATGTTTTAAAAACAGCTTTGCTGCTTATTTTGTTATATGCTTGCTATGTCGTGAAACATCTTGGACTGTATTGCATGTTTTTAGAATTAGTACAAGAATGTATTTTATGTAGGATTTTCAGATTTTTATGGGGTAGCTTTTTTGGTATGCTTTTTTCTGTGTGTTTAAAAATGTGAAGGTTAAAATATCTCTAATGGAATATTAAAAATATTCTGGATATTTGTTGCATAACTAGCTTTCAGGGCCCAATGCCAGCTAGCATGTTGTGAAGTCATCTTAAAGGAATAACATTGCGAGCCGATTGCCAAATTTTACCTGTACATATATCATGCCAGGCATTTTTTAAGACAGTCTTTTCCGTGATAATGTTACTGTGCCAAGGCAACGTTAATATAGCTGCTTAAAGACCTTTTCTAACTGTAGTATACTAAGTTTAACCACTCACTTCTGGCCTGATACATGGCCGTATTAAAGAAGGCAGTATTTAAGAAGTTTGTGTTTATTTTTAGGTAGTTCTTTTGTGGGTAGCCAAGATTCCATACTCTAAGAATAGGTTTATAAAGGAGAGGGGGGACTTGGCATGCATGCACCTGTGTTAAATAGACAGCCTCAGATCCTTGTGAACCCATGGGTCAGGGTCGCCATGTTATGGCTGGTTTGTTAAAATCAGGGTGATACTGACAATAGCGTGATGTTTAAGGTCATGCATTGCACTATGTGTATACTATAAAATTATTGGTACTGCCTTTTGGGTGACTTTTGGCTTTACTGAATGAAGTAACCTTAATGATTCGTTTTTTCAGGTCATAAGAAGATGCTAAATGGTTGGTCCCTCTTATAGTCAGTCACTAGATTCTAGGTCTATGAACGAGCTTTTCACTCTTTTACTGATTACACTCAATTAGCCAATGATCTGGCCTACTGAATTCCCCAGATAAAACAATGCTGCAGTGGGAAGCCCTCTATTGCGGTGGCTCTTAACAGTTTTGAGGCCACATATTCCTTTGAGAATCTGATAAAAGATACGGATTATTTAAACAGCCAACATTGTATTTATTTCAATGGAAGCCAACTTCCCTTGGATGTGATGCATAAAAATAACTACGAATGTTAATTATATAATTTCAAACGATCCTGACCCTGTGTAGTATTGTATTATACAAGGTCTGGCACAAATAACACCCCTGTTTATTACAAAATCATAAGCCTGTAATTCTGTAACATACCAATATCACACTCAAACACACCATGCGACATTTGGTACTC
The DNA here is from genome assembly GCA_007922815.1 of Macrotus californicus. Lineage (NCBI taxonomy): Eukaryota > Metazoa > Chordata > Mammalia > Chiroptera > Phyllostomidae > Macrotus > Macrotus californicus. Next base: position 10,301 of record VMDR010031173.1, on the reverse strand, counting down.
CATTTGACATTGTTCAAATTAAAACTATGAATTATTACACCCGCATTATTGCCCTACCAACCACGCTCAAGCAGGTGTTAACTTCTGCCAGACCCTGTATATTTTGTCCATATATCTGTTTGATTTAAAATGGTTTTTATATGGGATTTACTACAGAATATTTTTCTCCTTGGTTTTAATAACTTTGATAACTTGGGTCTGTCTTTTACTTACCAAGGGAAAATATTTTTAAAAAAGCATTTTCAAAATACAGATTGATTCCACTTTGAGCATTACAGTTTTGGAATTTATTTGTAGATATATATTGTTCCAAAACATCACTCTTTTTTCCTTTATTCTATTCATTTTCCTACTGCTGTAACTAAACAAGGACTTACTAATTACACAGGCTGGAAACGCAATTCATTGACCCCTAGGACAACTATTTTTCCTTGCCCTGGCTGTGAGCATGATGTGGATCTTGGAGAACGAGGAATCAATGGCCTCTTTCGAAATTTTACTTTGGAAACTATTGTCGAGAAATACCGGCAGGCAGCCAGGGCAGCCACAGCCATTATGTGCGACCTTTGTAAACCGCCACCTCAAGAATCCACAAAAAGTTGCATGGACTGTAGTGCAAGCTACTGCAATGAGTGCTTCAAAATTTATCATCCCTGGGGCACTGTGAAAGCCCAGCATGAGTATGTGGGCCCAACCACTAATTTTAGACCCAAGGTAAGTGCAGTTTTATTGTTAGAATATTAAACTTGACATTACAAAAGGAATTATCGCAAGTCTAGAATTTGACAGTAAGAAAAAAATAACTTTAAAAGCCTGTACAAGAAATTCAGGCCTCGTAGGTGGAGTTATTTATTAGTAGGCTGCTACACACCCCCATGGGTGTTAGAAGTACAAATAATACAACGCAGCACATGAATGTTCGTAATGGGAACTCTGAGGAAGGGAAGGAAGGGGATCGCAGACATACTCTTGAAGATTAAAATGGTCAAAGTAGAAAAGCTTTTGTATTTTAATATGATAAAGCCATAATCATCTCAAAGTTACCTAAAATGTTACTATAAATGAATTGGTGTAGTTACAGCCTAATATTCTGAAGTTCGTGATATACTTACTACCTGGTATCTGGAGTAGAATTTGTATTTCTTAAATATTCTGGCTGACTTCTATAATAATGTCCAAAAGAACCCTATGTATGGTTAGCCCTGCTCTGTGACTGAAAGGCAGAAAGATTTTTTGTCTCTTCACTTACACTGCTTTCTGATTTCTGTAGGTTCTCAATCGAAGTTCTTATTCTTCACAACTTAGTTACTGCATATTAAAATCTATGTATATTGTTGAGCATAAAACCTTTAATCTATAATTGAAAAATGGAAAAAAATTCCCAATAGTCTTGAAATTATGAGCCGATTATTTAGATTGTATTAAGTAGTGTAGTGAACTGATAGATTCAAACAAACCTGTGCTTTGGGTTTTGAACGACTCTTTTTCAGACTGTGTCAGTGTAGTAAGATTTATTAAGTAGTGTCCAGTCCTCTGCTCTGTTCCTGTGTCATTTTAAGTGCTCAACGCCATACACTTCTAGAAATTTGTGACTTCAACTTGGTGTTTACTGTTTCTTTTTTAAACTAATAAATTGATTAATCCCATCATGAAGAAACCTGTGATTATTTAATTAATTAGATTAGACTTGGGTTTTATGAGTTAAGAATTCAGGAGATGTTGAGTAAAAATTCTGAGTATAAATTGCAGTCTTACTCTTTTTGTTTACAAATAAAAGATTAAGAGACAACTAAAGAAATAATAGGTTATATTCACAAAAATCTTTTTTTTATACTCAAGTTAGTGTTATTCAATATAGTAAAATTCTAAAAAGGTTATTCTGTAGAATAGTTGCCTATAGCTTTGAGTTCTTATGATCATTCCTTGCAGAAAACCAAACTTTACATTTTATTTTAAATGTAGTGGCTTTGAGAATGTAGAAACTTGGACATGGTAAAAATTTGAAATCTTTTCCAGTTGTTTTTCCCCAGGACCGGCACATCCGTACTAGGACTTTCAAATTGGACTTTTTTCTTTCTTTCTAAGTTATCAGAGCAGCTATGATTGCTTAAAATTTAAACTGTTGGAATCATGGACACCTTTTTGATTTCATCAGTGTGCTAGTCTAAAGGAATCTCTCCTTCCAAATGAAAATAGTTACTTTATGCAAATCTTCAAATGTACCTCTGATGATAGTTTACTGAGTCAAAGAGAAAAATTTAAGTAAGAAAAACACAATGCTAGATTTGGTCAATACATGTGCAGTGAATGTGTAAAAACAAACTTATCTGGAAGCTTGTATGTATCATGAAGCGCTCCGAGACTCTCCTGGTCGCAGTTTTCTTATGCGGAGAGTGGGGCCTGGGCCCTCACGAGTTACAGCACCTTATAAAACGCTGATCATGACCGTTGACAGGTGCCCGGTCGGGGCTGGCAGAGCCTTTCTAGCTCGTTAAACACTCTCCTCGGGTCTGAAAAGAATTAAAGTTTCACCATCTTATCACCAAGTTTAGGGGAAGTAACATCTGTATATTTAATTGACTATTTGAAATTGAACAGTAGTAATTCTAATATAGAAAGTTTTCATATGATACACCAAATGTTTTTATTTCTTTTTATACTTTTATTCATTTAAATGGCTTGAGTTAGTGATTTTTCTAAAGCGCATCTTTTCTATTTTGGGACCTCGAGTGATCTGCAAGCGAATGATGACCCTTAATTACACTTTCGTTCTTCGCTCAATAGATTTTAATGTGCCCAGAACATGAAACGGAGAGAATAAACATGTACTGCGAGTTGTGCAGGAGGCCGGTCTGCCATCTCTGTAAGCTGGGCGGTGATCATTCCAGTCACCGCGTGACCACTATGAGCAACGCCTACAAAACCTTAAAGGTGGGACTTGTTTATTTTTGGAACTAAATTTTGATTCTTTATAACTGTATTTTACTTTATGCCTTTAACTTTTTCTTTATGAAATCAAGACTTTTGTTGTGTGGTCTGTTTTACCAAAATGAGTTAACAGTGTAAACTGTTAATTGATGGTCTGCTGATATTAGGTTTTAGGATTTCTGCCCAGGCCGTTTTTTGTCATGCTGATGTTCTGGCTCTGAACTCTGAGGAAAGACACAGGGATGAAGGACACTTCGTTATAATCCCCGATGAGCCCAGTGCCTGTGACATTGTGTGCATGGGAAAGTCACACTTCGAAGGACAATAACTATTTTAAGACATTTGATTCTTGTTACTTGCCTGTAGAATTTTGTTGATTTTGGTGGGACCCTCACTAGCTACAACTGAGTAACTTCCTGTCTTTTAACCTTCTATACGGCCTTTTTAAAACAGCAAAATGGGCAGTGGTATAATGCTATGTTTTTGTTTCATTTTTTTAAATTTTAAACAATATTTTAAAAATGAATGAAATCAATGCATAAATCTACCACCTATTTTAATTTTTGTTTCCTTTCTATCTTTAATAATATAATATGCATTTTTGACCCACGTTTAGTTTTTATTTATATACACAGTTTTATATTTTGCATTTTATACGTCTGTCATGCTCAATCTTTTACATTGAGTATGTGGATTACGAGTGTAGTTGTTTTATTGTCCTTGTGTGCTACTTCTGTCATCTGTGTCATTATTAGGTCAGTTTTTTTCAATCCTTATCTGAGGCTGTTTATTGATTTGAAAGAGAGAGGAAGGGAGGGAGATAGAGAGACAGAGACGGAGACAGTATCAGAGAAACATCATCTAGCTGCCTCCTGTATGCGCATCTGTCCGGATTGAACCCACAACCTAGGTGTGTGCCCTGACCAGGGGTCTAACTGGCAGCCTGTTTTGATGTGGTCTCCAACCAGCTGAGCCACCTGGCCAGGGCATTGCTAGGTCAGTTTTGACTGATATTTCTTCTCATCTTGATTTGTATTCCCCGCTGCTTCACATGCCTGGCAGTTTTTGATTGGCTGCCAGGTACTGTAATTTTTACCTTGTTTGGACACTGAATTATTTTTGTGTCCTAGAGATTCTTGAGTTTTCTTCTGGCATGTGACTAAGTTACTTACTTGGAAACAGTTGTTCCTCTTGGGCCTTGCTTTTCAGCTTTGTTAGGCAGAACAGAGCAACACTTAGTTCTAGGGCTAATTTTAACCAAACTGTTGATGTAAAAAACCTTTACCCTTCCCAATGCCCAATGAATTTAGTCTGGCTGGTAGTAAATAGGCACTATTTCCAGTCTTGTGTGAGCTCCTGGAATTGTTCCCTTTAATCCTTTTGGGGGATTCTTTCCCTGGCTTCTGGCAGTTTTCTCCCACTGCTATTGATCAGTGCTCTCTAAGAAGCAGGGGAGCCCTTGCACATCTCTGGAGTTCCTTCTGTAGCTCTCTGTTCTTAGGAGTCACACTTTACCAACTCTGGCCTGCCTGGATTCTGCTCATCTTTTCAACTGATTGGAGCTTGGCTCCATCTGAGTTCGTCTTTGTACGTGACCTTGGAAAACTTCTCCAGACAGTAAGCTGGGGGCAGTCATGGGCTTGTCTTGTTCACCATCTCTCAGAGTTTTCTGTTTGCTGATGTCCATTGTCTTCGGAGCTCTTGCGCATTTTCTGATGGCTTTTTAAAATTTTTTCGCGTGAGAGAAAATCCAGTCATTGTTACTCTGTTATGCCCGCCAGCAGTAGTACCACTGTTTGCTAATTAAATTTAACTTTGACACCTTTTTCGTTTGTTGCTTATTGATTGGTTTGACCTTATATAAGTTGTCCAAAAACTTTTTTACCTGGAGTGAAATCTTTGACAATAGTATACACTTAAGTTATTCTTTACATTCTGTTATTTCTCTCATATATGTTTAGACTTTTTAAAAAATAGGCTCCATAATGGATTTTCCAACTTCCAAAAGTAGTAATCAGATTGCCTTAGATCTTCATCCTCTTCACTTGGTTTTAGATTTTTAAGCTGGAAGCCGCACGATGCAGGGCTGTATTATTTTGCTCACTTGTCGAAGCGGGGCCAGGCTCCCTGTCGGCGTCTTTGTCTGAGCTGGCTCCTCCTGCAGGTAAATTGTGTTGGAGTGTGGCCTCTCAGAACTGTTACCAGGCTGTCTTGTGCACGGCGCCCTTTCAGCTCTGGAAAGCATTGTTACTTTTGGGTGAACTGGCGTGAACTGTTAGTAGCTGAGAGGAGTCAGTCCTGTGACTGGTAGTCTTCTGTTAGGTGACACCTGTGTTTTCTTTTCTTCTTCCATACAATCATCTCTCCTGTTAATCTCCGGGTGGAGGGAAGTATACACACGTAAGCCCTGCAAATACAGTGGCGCCATCTTTTTTATAGCTCGCCTTTGTTTGCTGGCTTGCTCCCCAGAAGAGGGACTGACGCAGAGTGCTTCCCGCCTCCCTCCGTCGGGAACCCAGTTTACTCTGCCCTCTGACCCCTTGCACTGCTGAGGCTTTGGAAAGGGGGCCGCGGCTGAGTATTCCTTGTCTTTCCATCAGTCTGGCCACACCTCAAGCCCATGCCTCTCCCACTGTGGGTGTCAGTGGGTTTTCTAGGGTTTTTTTCAACTTCTCACCCAACTGTGCAGTTTCTCACTGAGGAGAGCTGGTTCTTAGCGTGCCTTCAGTTGTCTGCTCTGTAATTATATTTACGGTAGTTAGTGGACATTTTATGGAGGAATGTTTCTTAAGGAGTTTTTCCTAGTTTTCTTTTCCTTCATTTCTATAAATTTCTAGAAGGGAGTTAAGAATCTTGTTCAGGTACTGTTATTTCATCTGGATTTATGATTTTAGACAAATGATCAGGACCTAGCAAAGTAGAAAATGTAAACATCCCTAAAAATAATCCCCATTGAATGAGAAAGTAGCATAGCTTCTGTACTATGTGAGATGTCTCATGAGTAGTGTCACCATGTTTGCTGACATAATTTGACACTTGACTGAAGTGTGTCATTGTACAACTTTTCTTCCCAACACTTCATTCTGAACATTTCAGACATACAGCAAAGCTGATAGCACCTGTAAAATTGCATAACTCATGAGCGCAAGGGACCAGTTGTTTGCATATTATTCTCCCAGCCTGCTCACATAGAAGATGTTTGGAGAAGTCACTGAATGAAATTCTCTCTTCCTTCTCCGTTGTTTTGTTGACACTGATGATGTTCCTTTGGGTGCCTTGGCCCAGGACCGGATTAAAAGAGGGAGGCAGTGGCTCTCAGACTCGGGTGGGTATGAGACTTGCCTGGGGCACTTGGCAGAACTGCGGACGTGGAGTCCTCTCGCTCTCGCGGAGCCCGGGCCTCTGCGCAGTGCACTAGTTCTCAGAGGCTGTTGCTCACCGCGCTCGGGAGCCACTTCTCGAGCAGAGCTTGGAGCGGTTTCGGGGGTGTTGAGCGCTCAGCCTCTGGTCAGTTCCTGCAGAGCTGCAGCTCTGGTACATCTAAAGGACGTAAAACTGCCTCCCTACTAAACGAACTTCTCGAAGGTAGGAGCCATGGGATTTTTGGCGGGGTTTACGTTTACTTTATCCTCAGTTCCCGGTGCTTATACTCTTTAGAGACCTCTGAATAAGTGGACACTGCTTCTCGGTTAAAATAGATCTCGTCTTATCACAGACTGCCTAGATCTGAGGGGGCAGCGAGGGCCGGAGCTGCCGCTGATAAAGGCGGTCGCTGGCCAAAGACGTGTCTGAGTGTCACAGCTCACTGAGTGGCCCCAGCGCTCTTAGACCTGAGACCGCATTTCTGGATCCCGTCATCTCTTCTTCTCTAGCCTATCTTGTGTTTCTAATTTCAGCTGTTTTAGAACCAAGACCTACTTCAATTTAGATGGCCAAATTCTTCTCCTTGCTACTGTAGCTAAAAAGAGTGCCACCATCTGCACTCGCCACTTCGGTCCTAGCATGGGCTCGGCAGGGACACCTGGGAGGAACTGGGCAGTGTGGAGGTTCCAGCTCAGTTCCTGGCCGTGAAGGCTGCACTCAGAGGGCTTTGTAAACTGCTGGGTTAAGATGCAGGGTTTTCTGTCTCTTCCTGTTCTCAACACCCTAGTTTCTTTCTTAGCCCCACCTTGCCTTTAGTCCTCAGAAATCTTGTTCCTGTACCGGATGGGTTCTTCCTCTGGTCTCCAGGGAGCCATGAAGAAAACTGACTGTGTCTGACTTCTGGGGGTTCCATAGAGTTGAAGACCTGTCACTTTGGTCTCTGCCTACGCTCTCTCACCCTGTTATGTGGTCTGAGTAAAAAAAAATAGAAGGTGAAATATGGAGGAGACTAACTTCTCCAGTTCCTAGAAGTCGGGTCTCGGTCCCTCTTTTCTCACCATTTTCATCAGTGACCAAGAAATGCTCAGACCCTATAAATGCTATAGCTTGGAAAGTGTTTTCTGAATGTTCTTGTTTGTATTTAGATTGAATACATTTGTCTGTTTTAACTTTGTACCATGGTGCCTCCAGAGTTTTTGTTTTTTAGTATACTTTAGGCATGTTACATATTATTTTTGTCAGGGATGGAGTGGGGATCTCCCCAAACCTATGATGTTATATCTGTGATAAACTATACTAATTTCAAAATGGCTACTTCATAAACCAGTTACTCCATAAGCTCTGGAAGCGTAGTGAGCTCTATTTTTTATAAATCTGTCTGCATTACTATGTATTATGTAAGTATTTAATGAGTACCCAGGCCGAGATGGGCTTTGGGGATTAGTTTGGAAGGGCCTTTGTTGCTGTGCCTGGTGTGGGTGTAGGTGGGGCATGCAGTGAATTTATAAAGTCTGGCAGGGGCCGCAGGATTTGAATTGCTGCTCTTCCCTTCACTTAGAACAGAAGCCTTCGGAGGAAGGGTTGTAGGAGTGCAAAGAGCTGTCAAAAATGCACTATTTGTGTATTAGGAATTTTGACTAACCCGAACATTACGACATTGCCCTTTTTTCTAGCCAGCTTCTAATATCTTAATATGCTTGGGTCTCTGTGCTGAAGGCCGGAAACCATTTCCCCTGCATTGATACCTCTCATCGTCACAGTCTGTTCATCACAAGCTGCCGGAGTACTGGGTAAAAAAGAAGATTCTGCAGGGGCTGTGTTAAACTTCGATTTCTGTTCATTTATGTTACTAATATGTTCCAACAGGAAAAGCTTTCGAAGGATATTGATTACCTTATTGGCAAGGAGAGCCAGGTGAAGAGGCAAATTTCTGAACTAAACTTGTTAATGAAAGAAACAGAGGTAAATGAGAAACTGGTTTGCATTTTCATCTAGATAACTTTTTTAATTTATAAAATTTTGGGGGTGGTATATGAGCTGGGAATACAAAATTAGATTTCACTTCTCTTCTGGGACTAGGAAGACAAATGTCAAATACAAATTATAATGCTGTGTGGTTAGTGCTGTGGGAGAGGTAAGTGATTAAATGATCCTGGAGCACAGAGGAAAGAATGGTGAACTCTTTATGTGGCAGTTAATGTCTCAAAAGCAGTAACGTATGGGAAATGACAGTTTTGCAATTATCTGTATTTTACAAAAATTAACAGGTCACATTTGAAAAATGTACTATATATGGGTAGGACCAAATTTATTTAAAATTCCAGATATTCCTCAGTATATATACTTGACTTACGTTCACTAAAAGACATGTATTAGAACGTTCGTAGCTGCGTTATTTATAACAGCCACAAAGTGGAAACTACCCATGTGTTATTCGGTACTGGGGTACGAGCCACGGGAAGTAGTCGATAGCTGTGTGCAGCAGTGTAGGTGAATACTGCAATAACGTTGAAACATGCCAGATAAAAGGAGCATACACTGTGTGATTCCGTGTATAAAAAGTGCCAACGTGGTGAAACTGGACTATATTGTTAGAATTCAGGATGGGGGTTGTTAAGGACGGAGAGTTGCACGGGTGGCGTCTGCAGTGCTGGGTACCTGGGTGTGTTTGCAAAGATTCACTGATCTCTACACTGACCTATGCTTCTCTGTTTGTACATCTCAGTACAAATAGAGAAAAATTGAGCCCATTTAAAAAATATGGTAAAGAGGACAGGATTGGGTTATTTTAAAATTACAAATACCTTTCACTGATTGCATGCCTGTTCTATGTGAAATAAGTTGAAGCACCATTAACCCCTGATCACTTTAGAAGTTATAACTCAATATAAAAATATCCTGAGTGGTGTGAGACTGTTCTTGAAAATTTTTTCAAAGATGGGTTAAAATTACTGAGAAATTATGTGAATTGGCACTAAACTGCCAGTGTTGCTTTTGTTTTTAATATTCTTTTTCTGATGCTCACTAATTGCATTCCCCACCCTAAGTAAGTTGTTTTTCCATGTAATTTAAAAATGGAATTTTCTTTTTATATTTTTGTCTGATTGGTGTAATCACCCAGCACACAGCAAGTTACACCTGGGTCCTAGATTGTTAGGTTGCTTCAGGAATTGTCCGGTTGGTTGGTTCAGCTTGGACTTACTCCGTTGGTTCTCAGACATGCTGCCCTTCGGAGACGGGGGGACCGGTGCTTGTTTTGGAGTTTTTCATTCAGTAGGTTGAAAACCGAGGAACTCAGGCATCAAGTATTCATGTAGACACTGGTCCCATGGGATCCTGGAGAAGTCATTTAGTTTCTTTTTGTACCTTTGACCTAAGCAGCATTTGTAGTTTTATCAGTAAGGATTTTCGACACTAGAGAATTTATCTCTATTCTTGACTTTTACTCAGTGATGATTGTGATGCTGTCTTTTTAATCTATAGCTATACCTAGCTGGAAAAAATATCCTTTTTACCTGTATATAATGATATTTCTGGCTTAATGGCTTGATAGGTCATGGAAATACCACTCAAATGTCACCACCCTTTGTCTTCTCCCATCACGCACGGAAACATAATTTGACAGTTGGTGTTAGGAAACAGAGAAGGGAATCTGGAAAATTTTTTCTCTCATTACAATAAATACTGGCCAGAAGTCATTGGAAAATGCACAGTGCACTTCTGTAATATATTGTCAGCTTTTAAGAATGTTCTTGGAGACTTTTTTCCTCTTGGCTGCTGCTGAGGGCCTGTTATGATGAGTGCTGGTGAGTGCTGTGATGGTCTTGTTTTCAAAATCAGATTGATCTCTGATTTTGCTGACATGAAAAACGTTTCCTACATTTGTAGTGCTTACCACAGATAGGGTCTTTTTTTGACAAAGTGGAGGAATACTTACGTTGTACAGTGAAAATAATGTTTATTGAGGGTGTGTGACATTGTGGTGAGCATTTTATGTAAATCTTTTTCTG
>VMDR010031172.1:0-12130 GCA_007922815.1 Macrotus californicus | reverse complement strand
GGGGTCAGAGTGTGATTTACATACACTAACCTGTTATTTTGTTACCCTGTTGGATTGCATAGCATTTACAATATACAAATGTTTGGTTTGGTTATTTTAGTCTTTGAAATCAGCAGCCTAGCCTTCTGATTTACATATGCAGCATAGAACATTTTGTTGAAATAACTATTAGAAGGTCTGAGAACTTGCCTTGGCTTTTAGTAATTACTTTTGATCATGTATATATTAACTACTATAATATTCTTTTATTGTAGTCTTGATTCTTTCATGCTGAAATTTTATTTGACCCTTTATTGTTATCATTTTCACTTTATTTTTTTTTATTTCTAACAGAGCTAACTTTAATATCTCTAAATTGTGATATGTTTCACAATTGAGACATACATTAATGTTCTTTTGGTTGTGTGTTCTTCCCATTGAGGAGCTGTGGATTATAAAGGGGAGAAAACTCCAGTAGTTTCTAAGAGGAAGCATTTTCTTTAAGGGTTTGTTCTATAGGGTTTTGGGGTGGGGGGGCGGTTCCATTGTGTGGACCTGATTGGAGTTTTACCCTACCCAACAGAAGTCAAGTGGTCAGCTCATTTATAACATTCTATCTAAATGAACTCTTAACGGATAAACTGTTCTTGCTAAGTTCGGTCTTTTGTTTAACTGAGTGTATGGCATCAGCTGAAAATATAGCTGTTGATTCAGTCTAGCCAAGCACCTGTCAGCAGAAAATAGCTTCTTGCCCTGAAACACTCGGGAATCTGGATCAGTGCAGCCAGCTCTGCATTCCACTGAAGTGCACATGTCTGAGATGTCTTCTTGACACGATCCTTTTCTGTTCTTTCCCTGCCAGGCTGTGCTGGAGACGATTCGGAACCTGATGAACACTGACTGTGTGGTACCTGCCTGGCTGCATGACATCATTTTAGGTTATGGGGATCCAAGTAGTGCACATTATTCAAAAATGCCCAATCAGATTGCCACCCTGGATTTCAATGATACATTTCTCTCCATTGAACATTTGAAAAACAGCTTTCCTGGTCATAATGTTAAAGTAACTGTGGATGACCCATCTCTGCAGATACCTCCTTTCAGGTGAAGTCAGAACGGATATGCGCCTTTCAAGCTTTCTGTAGTCAGTCTGAGGCCACTAGAGCTGTAGCTAAAGTGAGTTTTGAGCACTGTGCCTGGATTTCGTCTGGGCACTCTTTCCTTTCACCGTATAATCACTGGGGTAAATTTATTTCATTTGACTGTTTCAAATTATTCGAGTAGTAGTTATTTTGAGGCCACCAGAAAAGTAGCTTATGTCTTGTAAGGGATCAGGAAATGCTTGTCTGAAGAGCAGTGTATAAACACAGCATTTGACTGAATAACATGTGCATGTTCTATGTCTGGTATATTTCCTAACTAGTATGCATAGCCATGTGATTTTAACTTTATTTTGTTTTTGAGAAAAAACATATTTTTTAACCTTGTTTGCTTTCACAAATTTTAAATATTTACAGTAGAGTTATATTTAACGTTAAAGGAGCTTTGGTTTTACAATTTGAGTAGAACTAGAGCAAAGTACCTGAAGCACTGACGGCCCCTCCCTGGGTTTCATCATAAGGATTAGCGGTGGAGCACTCAGCGCACCTGTGGGCGTAGGAAAGCACTTCCTTTTGTAGTTGGAAATTAGAACGTACAATTTTAATTGACTTAAATATAAATAATATAATAATTCTACAAATCAAAATCGTGCATTTTTTACACCTAAATCTAGTCTTCCTCCATACTTTCCAAATCCTGTTAATGACATTATTTTTGAATCCTTATACTTCTATAATGCGTGCCGTGCCTTGTAGATTCGGCCTGAAGGACACTTTTTTATGTGTCATACCTGACTGGCCTCTCTAGGCCCTCAACACCTTGGTCTTCATGGCAGTGCCATCTTTCCTGTCTCCGTCTCCTCATTTGAACCCACCACATGCTTTATTGCTAGAGTCGTTCCACTCCCAGCTAAAAAAAAACTGATTTTTCCTGTTGCTTATCAGAATAAGGTCTGATCTCTTAGCCTCTTTGTTTCTTAACATTTGGTGGGGGTGGGCGGTTATTATCTGTCCTTTCAGAATGGGAAGAAAGGCTGGTAAAAGTGTACATAGAAAATACTGCAGTTTCATTGCAAGGGTGCGTTGACTCTCCCCAGCCACCTACGGGGAGCTGCCTGCAGAGGACCCCGGACCCCGGGCTAAGAACTTTTGCCTTAAAGGCTTTCTCTCTAGTCCTACTTTCTTTCCTGTGTCCTACACTCCAATGAAACTGGCTACTTACACTTGACCTTCTGCCTCATCTTTGTCTCCCTGGAGTGTCTCTCTAGTCCTACTTTCTCTCCTGTGTCCTACACTCCAATGAAACTGGCTACTTACACTTGACCTTCTGCCTCATCTTTATCTCCCTGGAGTGTCTCCCCTCCCACATTTATGTGCTTCGAAACTCATCTTAGATTCTACCTCTGCCGTGAAGCCTTCTCTAATTAAAAGGAGGACAGTGTACATAGGGTTTGACAGCACTTGTGGCATAAGTGTCCACGTCATATAAATGTCATTTTCCCTTAATCAGATGACTTTCTAATCTGAACACCCTTAACACACATTTCAGTGCTTTTACATCTGCTTTTTCCAAAATTTGTGTATTTATGTATAGTGAGTTCCTTAAGTTACAAATGTTTGTTACTGATCTGATTATTCTTTATACAATGTCATGCACAAGATAGGTGCTTGGTAAATTATTGTTAATTGTCAAACTGAACAAAAGTTTTGATGCTGTAGGATAACTTTTCCAGTAAGAAGTGGAAAAGGGAAGAAAAGGAAAGATGTGGACGGGGGAGAGGAAGACACTGAAGAGGCCAAGACCTTAACGGTTGAACCTCATGTTATTCCTAATCGAGGTCCTTACCCTTACAACCAGCCCAAACGGTAATTTTACTGTCTATTCTGATTGTAATGATGAATAATGGCTTCCCATTTGAACTGGATTTATAATATTTTTTAATTTTCTAATTCTTTAAAAATCCCAGGAAACTCCTGTTCTATACTCACTTTCCTTCTAGTCTGTCAATTGGCTGAATAGCTCAGACATTTTTGGCCATTCTGTGGTCACGTTGCAAAAAGAAACATTTTCAGGTACTGTAAGAAATAAATATTAGAAGACTATCTGGAGCACAGGCTTCTTACATCACGACCATGTGTTTTGGATAACAGCTACTTGTGCGCATGTGCCGTAACTGGAAAAGGGGCGTGACATCCAGGGTTCGATTGTGAACTAGAACTTTGATACTCCAAATGAGGTCTGGGGTGGGCCGAGTGCATTGAAAAGTAGCTGTAGTCTTTTCTTTCCACAAGTTTCATTCCGTTTTAATGGATCTGTGGAAGGGCAGGTATGAAGAGAGTCATTCAGAAGAGATTGGTTCAGTCACATAAGATGTAAAAATCTAGGGATCTGCTGTACAGCATTGTGCTTATAGATAAAAATATTGTGCTGTGCATTTAAACTGTGATAGCCGGGTAGGTTTCATGCTATGTGTTTCTACCACACACACACAGAGGGCCAGGGTGAGGTGGGAGAAGACAGATGCAGAGCAGATGTTTGGAACTCTGGTCATTGTTACCTAAATTTCTACTGAATGTCATTCATCTGTATTTTCAACCAACTTTTAATCTGTTCTCATTTGCAGCAATACAATTCAGTTCACCCATACGCAGATAGAGGCCATCCGTGCCGGAATGCAGCCTGGGCTAACTATGGTGAGGGCATTATTGTCATGTGTGTTTTTACATGGACTCAGACCAGAAGTAAGCACAGATTTTGATAGTGTGTTCTATTTGAAGCACAAAGGCTCAGCTCCATTTAAGTGTTTCTGAGTACTTGTGGCATCCTGTGCATCTGGAGATCTTGCTGCTCATGTCAGTATTCATAAATAAAGCTTTATTAGAACATAGCTATGCCCGTTGGTTTGTGCATTGCCTGTGGCCGCTTTTGTGCTGCATCAGCAGCGTTTAAATACCACAAACCCTGAATGTGTACTTGCTGGCCCTTTACAGAAATGTCTGCTGACAACCAATTTAGACATCTGTTTAATTTCCAAGTTTGGGGAGATTTTCCTGTTACCTTTCAGTTACCGATTTCTGGTCTAAGTTCATTTTGGTCAGAGAACATACTTTATATGATTTCAATTTTTTTTTAAATTTGTTAAGGTTTGTTTTATGGCCCAGGATCTCTCTTGGTGGATATTCCATGTTCACTGGAAAAGAACATGTATTCTGTTGTTTTGGGTTGGAGAAGTGGCCTCTGTACATATACATAGTTGGATTCGTGCAGTTGATAGTATTGCTCAGTACTTCTCTCCCCTTGCTGATACTCCACCTAATATTTCTGTTGATTACTGAGAGTACTGAAGTCTCCAGCTGTGATTACGTTTTCCTTGTTTCTCCTTCAGTGTATAGACACATTCAGGACTGTTACGTCTCTGGGTGAATTGATGCTTTTATCATTATGTGATTTCTCTCTTCATCGCTGGCAGTTTTCTTTGCTCTGAGCAGGGGTGTCCAACGTGCGGCCCATGGGCTGCATGCAGCCCAGGGTGCCTATGAATGCAGCCTAACACTAAATTGTAAATTTACTTAAGACATTATGAGATTTTTTTTTGTTTTTGTTCATGTTTATGTATTTAATGTGTGGCCCAAGACAACTCTTCTTCCAGTGTGGCCCAGAGGCACCAAAAGGTTGGAAACCCCTGAAAGTTTACCTTGATATTACTATGTTTTGCAGTGTCTCATGCACTCCCGTGTGTAATGCACACCCAGTTTTAGTGCTGATTCCCAGCTGCAGTTTGCATTATACCTGGAAATTAGTATTGCCCATGTGTAATACGCATCCTTATTTTTCCCTCAAACGTTTAGGCAAAAAAGTGCGCATCATGCATGACAAAGTACTGTAATACAGCCTTTGTAGCTTTCTTTTGAATAGTGTTTGCATGATATCATTTCCCATCATTTTACTTCTGACCTACCTGTTACATTTGAAGTAAGTTTCTTGTGGACAGTATGTGATTGGGGCATGTTGTTTTACCCATTCGGGCTGTCTCTGTCTTTTCATTGTTATGTTTAGACCCCGTATAATGTACTTACCAGATGAGTTTGGATTTAGTTCCACCATTTTATTATTTATGCTTGTTCTTTTTGTTTTGTGGTCCTGTTTTTCCTTTTCTGCCTTCTTATGAGTCGTTTGGGTAGTTTTTAGTTCCATTATTTTTATTGATCTATTTTGTTCTTTTATTATATCTCGTATGATTTTTCTTAATGGATGCTCTAGAGAATTAGAGTGTACATACTTAACTTTTCACAGTCCGCTTAGAGTCAGTATTTTGTTTCTGAAGTTGAAGGGAGGGTCCTGACCTTCTTATAAATCCCTTTACCTTCCTCTTTTATGTTGTAAATGTCGTATGTATTACATATAAATGCATTAAAAATGCCATCAGCAATGTTTCAGTTTTTGTTTGCAAACATCAAACATTTTGAAGAACTCAAGAAGAACCATCTATTATTTTATTATACCATTAATCCTTTATATTGTTTTCTAGTATCATTTCCTCTCTGGCTGAAGAATTTTTTTACCACTCTTTAGAGCAGGCCTGCTAGCAGTGAACTGTCTTTGGTATCTTCATGTGAGAATGCCTGTAATTCACCTTCATTCTTTAAAGATACTTTCACTGGATATATAATTTTACTTTGACAGATTTTTCCATTCAGTGTTTTAAAAATGTTATTCCACATCCTCCTAGCTTTCATGGTTTCTGATGAGAAGAAATACACAGTTTTTTGAAATCCTTTTGCTATGTGCTGCATCCTTTTTCTCTGGTTGCTATTAATAATTTTTCTTTGTCTTTTGTTTTCAAACATTAAATTACAGTGTATCTGGGCATAGATTTTTGGGGATTTATTATTATTCTATTCGGGGTTTGCTGAGCTTGATTCTGTAGTTGTATGTCTTTTGCCAGATTTGAGAAATTTTTAGCCATTATTTCTTCAAATACTTTTTCTATACTGTATAGATTTTCCTCTGTTTCTAGGACTTCAGTGACATGAATGTTAGACCTTTTAGTATTATAGATTCATGAGACTCTGTTTATGATTTGTTTTAATCCCCTTCTCCTGCTTGTTATTTAGGTTAGGTGATTTCTATTGATCTGTCTTGAAATTCATAGACTCCATCTTGTCCATTATATTGTTGAACTCATCCAGTGAAGTTTTAAACATTTTATCTTTCAGTTTTAGAATTTCTGTTTTCTAACAATGTGATAATTCAGTAGTTTGTTATGTGTCCATCTCTTTTTTAGGTTGTGGGCCCACCAGGTACAGGAAAAACAGATGTGGCAGTTCAAATCATATCCAATATATACCACAATTTTCCAGAGCAGAGGACTCTGATTGTTACTCATTCCAATCAGGTAAGAGAGAGAGAGAGAGAGCACGCGCATGTGCGCATCCATTTACACATAAATGTATAGACTGGACCTGGGGGGAGGTAAAGCAGGAGTGAAATCACAGTGGAGGTCTCTGTGTATGTGATAACCTGGTCACAGGTACACAGGGAAGGAGAAGAGTTTAGTCTGTATTATTGATTTACTTTTAGATTATTACTAGTCATGACCAGACGGTATTGAGGAAAATATAAAAACAATCTTCTTCTAATTGGGGGGGCGGAGGGGAGGGCAATTAGGGAAAAGCTAAGAAGAATATTTAGATATGTAGTCAAATATTTGGATTAGATTAAATTAAATTGCCTTTCCCTCCCATCTTATGCACTTAGCTAGAGCTTTTACTTTAAGGTGAAAAGCACTAGTAGCGAGCCCTGACTGGTGTAGTTCCGTGGACTGAGCACAGGCCTCAAAGGGTCACTAGTTCGATTCCCAGTCAGGGCACATGCCTGGGTTGCAGGCCAGGTCCTCAGTAGAGGACACATGAGAGGCAACCACATACTGATATTTCTCTCCCTCTCTTTCTCCCTCCCTTCCCTTCTCTCTAAAAGTAAATAAATAAAATCTTTAAAAAGAAAAGAAAAGCACTAGTAGCATTTGTTCTGCAAGTAGAACAGATATTCCTGAGAGACTAAGTCTAAACTGTATTACTACTACTGGGTTGAATTTTAAATCTTTTTGAAGTATACAGGTGAATATCGGTACCACATGGGAGGACTACTTTAGGTTGCAGGTTTACTACATAAGGCTTTATAAACAGCTAAAACAATAAAAACAAACTCCTTTCTTGTAAGTAATGGCTGAAAAATTATCTTTATAACTACTTGTGTGATGTGGTAGTTGTTCCAAAGCTGTCACTATCATAGAAAGGGAGGAAAACGAGTAACATCTATTAGTTCTCCTGTAGAATGTGACAGGCAGCTCTCAGGACACCCTGAGATACCTCATGAAACTTGCTTGGTAGCCTCAGCCTCTGAAGGTCCTTACTTTCTCTGAATGCATGTTAATGAGGATGAGTCTAGTTGACCAGTTCTGTAAAGAGTTGTTCTGCAAAGAAGCACTGCGTTTTCAGAATGGTGAATTTAATTTATTCTGGTTTTTGTCAACTTTTAATATATAGGTTTTAAAAATCAGTACAATTGTGTTCATTCACTTACCATGTTTTTAGTAATAGTTTGTAGTAACGGTGGCATACTGTACTGAAACTGCACTGAAGAGGGTGGATTGAGATTTTATCTTGATAAAAGAAACAAATGTGTAAAGACTTACTTTTTCTTATTTAATAAAATTCAGTCTAGTAATTTTTCTATTTGCAAATTCTTAGAATGAATAAAGAATAATTTATGTAATTTTTTAGCAAGTCTTGTCATAACTTGATGATGACTTTCTGTGGTATCCTCTATTAATGATTGACTTGTATAGCACAATTATAGAAAAAGTTATTTTGTAAAAATAGCCAAAGACTTACTGTTTCCTAAGGGCCTTTTTTGGTCCTTTGATCATCAAATCATCCTTCTGCCTATCCATCAGATTGTTGATTGTTCACAACTATTTTGTTTGCCAGATCTCAATTTGCACATTTAACTCAAGCAGTTCTCCAGTATCACTCCAGTTCACGATGAAATCATGAGTTTTTTTCTGAGATTGTGGTGTGGCAGTGTTTTTGCCCTCTGATTCTACGTGGTCCCTGAGTTTAGACAGCAGAGGTTTGGATAATGAGTAATGTGATGTAGTCTGATCTCTTGGGCCTCCAGTTTTGGCTGAAAAATATTAAGATTTTGGATAGTGGGGAATTTTCCTAACAATTTATATTTATCTCTTCAGTTCCTGAGCTCTAATAGCAAAGGATATCTGTGTTTACATTATATAACCTGGATGTTGATGAGATTGTATGTCCCTCACTCGATGGCCAGTGTCAGCCTGATGGTAAATGTGCAGAGATGTTTGAGTGCAGGCCAGTTTTTAAATGACGTCTTTATTGGTGTACCTTCTCATACTGTGAAACTTTTCCCTTTCTGAAAAACCAGGTAACTACAGATAATAAATACAAGGATTTGAGGGAACCCTAAATAAGAACATTTCATAGGTAGAAAGGGGTGACTTCTGAATGGCTTTCGTCAGAAGAGTTTGCAATGAATGAGTGCTCTGCTCATCCTTGCATAGAGATCTTTAGACTTTCAGCCTGATGTTTTCACTCCTGGTGCCCTTGGTGGGTTCCGCCTGCACTTGCCACCTGCCACCTGAGGGTGCTCCTCTAACCACAAACACTTTTCAGTTCTCTGCAACCCATGGACATTTCACTGAGTAAAACGGAACTTGGTGTAGGTATTAATTACTTCAGTAATTACTTGGGGGAAATAGAAACTGAGCCCAAACCTTTCTCTTTTCATAAATTAGAAGCAGAAATGTAGTTGTTAGATGTTGTTTATGGCTTCCAGTTACTCATTTGGCCAAGCATACATAGGCAGAACTATCAGAATTCATTAAAAACACTACTTTGTTCAAATTGCAAATGGACTTACATGTTTCCTTTGTGTTTTGATTTGTTTCTTATCTGACCAAACAGTTCTTATTCTCTTCCATTTTTCTAAATGTTAGTTCTTGTTACTTTTAAAGGAATGCCAAGTGGTCCTTCTTATTTTTTTCTCCAGGCCCTGAACCAGCTGTTTGAGAAAATCATGGCTTTGGACATTGACGAGCGCCACCTGCTGCGTCTCGGTCATGGAGAGGAAGAGCTGGAGACAGAGAAAGATTTCAGCAGGTGAGCAGATGGGATGAGTTCTGAAATGAGGGGTAAAGGAATTTTTAACCTTCTCCTCCTTGTCCTGACCAAAGAAGTGCCAGGAGAAAAATAGTGAATGTCAAACTTCATACTGAAAGATTCTAGGGTGACCTGCTAATTAAACTGTATGTTGCCCTAAAAGTCTAGACGTGATCTCCCTCGGCGCTGATTCTGTAAGTTTGTGTCATTTTCTCCTCAAACACACGGGTATTTCAATGAGGAGAGGTACTTGGTTCTTAATTTTAAAATTGTAGTTTGCCATGTGCTCTCTATTTATTGAGGCAATTTATAATGTTACCAAATCCAAATTGTACAAGTGATTCCTTTTCATGTTTCATCCAGACATCAATGTCCATAATATTTAGGCACTAATTAGGAAGTTGATTCATTTAATGAAATGCAATTGAAGGTTAATGTCAAGGTAAGCTTTGGGGTTGTAAGTATTATTTCAGATACTTATTGCCAGTTTAGCTGGACTTTATGTTTAATATTGTAAATTATAAAGATCAAAATTTCACCACTCACATTTCTTCTGCTATTAGTATTTTGTTTTTTTTCAAAGTTGCTTTATAATAGCTCATTTCATTTATATTTAAATTCATTTTTAAAGCATAATTTTAGACAAGACATAATTAACAGTTGTATATATTTACTATAGCCTTTGGATATGAATATGATTTTTGATTAAATTGATCAAGACTTCAAAAGAGCTAAAAAAGTATTAAACTATTACATTGCATCTACTTTGAGTTCTTACATTACAGAGTTCACCAAGCATTTGTTAGCTTCTGAAAAGTCAAAGGGCAAAGAACAGCACACATTAAGTTACTTGGGGCTCTAGGTTTTTAATTTTGTGTCAGCCAATGATACTTCTGAATTTCTTCCCATGGATTATTTCCTCACATTAACCCTAACTGACAAGAGGGCCTGAGTCTAAAATCTAGTAATCCAGAATTCAGTGAACATAGAGGTACATTGGAACTTACAGTTTTTAAAGAATATTATAATAGAGGTAGGATTTTTAAAATGATTTTTATTACTACTAAATTTCAAGGGGAAAAGTTCTTTGCTTTCTGTTACAAACCAAGGCCCAGGTCTTGTTATGTATGTGCTTGATTTGGGGGCATATTCTTTCATTTTTCTCCCTTTGTTGTAATTTTTTTAAAAAGTGAATATTTTGTCACAATGAAAGGAGTATCATTTTTCATAAAGAGAAAATTCTAAATCAAAGAGATAGGAGAGAGGCAGTGATCACCCATAATTTCACTTATCCCAACAAAGCAAGTGTTGACAGTCTTCAATAATCAGCTGTAATCTTACTATTCTTTATAATTTTGTACATTGCTTTTTTAAATTAATAGATTTACAGAATAATTGAACAAATGTCACATAGAGTTCCATTGTATATTGTGTTTTAAGTTTAATACTGTATCACAGATTTTGGCATTTTATTACAACCTCTTTATAAACATTCTCAATTTTTTTCTCATGACCAAAGTATTCATTGTAGGACAAGTTTTAAACTATAGATAAGCATACAGAAAAAAATTTACCTGCTATAATGTTTATATTCTTCTAAATTGGAAAGTTCTTAATAACATAGACCATGTCCTAACTCTTTTTTTATTCTGTTCGTTACCTGCTGCCTCGAAGGTACGTCCCTGAACTCTGGCGCAGCCAGGAGCATGACTTCTTTCTGTGTTTACACTGTTTCATCTTTCTCACTGTTGAAGGGTTATAGTGCGCACTTTGTTACAGCGGAAAGAGTATGTGTAGACTTTGGGGTCCAGTTCTGGTTCCACTACTTTTTTTCCTTAACTGTAGATCCCTGGGACAGGTGCTGTCCAGATTTTGTTTTTCTTACTCATTCAGCAAATGTTTATTAACCTATAGGTTCAGGTGCTAAGGTACATGGTAGGGTGACAGAATGAAAAATACATTACTGTTTAAAAGCCTTTAGAACTAACCTATAGTATAAAGTAGTGCTGTTCAAAGCATTCAGTCTTGGTCTGTGATGAGATGAACTGGCACCAGAATGCTCTGTACCGTTTGCTTCCGTGTGAAGATACTGTTACGGAAAAATTGATAGCTGAACTAAATGGTGTATTTAGTGATGGAGTTGATTTCTTTTCCTCGCAGACCATGAACACATTTGCAGATTTGCACTCATTCATAGGGCGCGCTCGCAGTAGCTTTGGTATAAAATGACCCAAGAATTACTACTTATAGTTAAATATAAACTGTCTTTTCTGTAATTTGGCCATTTATAGTTTCTAATATGATTTTTCTTGAATATTTTGCTGACATTTTCCTCGAAAGCCTCTTAATTACATAATTTTCCCTTTTGCTTAATTGTCACTTCTAGGTATGGAAGAGTCAATTATGTCCTGGCTCGAAGAATAGAGCTTTTAGAAGAAGTCAAACGGCTGCAGAAGAGTCTCGGGGTTCCAGGAGACGCTTCGTACACTTGTGAAACTGCAGGCTATTTCTTTCTGTATCAGGTAGGACGTCGGGTTTACATCAGACTTCACCGACATGCTCTGCAGTTGGAAACCAAGATGGGTTTTCTGAGATGTTTCTTGAAAGCTTAATTTTTTCCAGTGAGTAGATTAAAATACATGCTATTACCAAAGCAGTACTTGTGAGTGTGATCTTCAGTTTTCTTTGCTAACTTTGCTTGATGGCTCATACAATGAAAGGCCAAAGTTGGTACTTTTCAAATTTTTCTTTTTTCCTTTTTGCTATTGAAAAAGTTTCTAATCTTAGTCTTTTTTTTTGATTGCTGTCAATAACTAAATATCCCAGCTACTTAGTGGTAATAACGTGCAGTTTTGTAGCTTAAT
>VMDR010031171.1:0-12128 GCA_007922815.1 Macrotus californicus | reverse complement strand
GTGATACTGAAATGCTAAGGATGCCACAGTGGAGAGAAATGATGAAATAGAAGGAAACTTGTTCTGTTTAAGGAAACTTGTTCTGTTTTATTTTGTTTTCGCTCATCCCAAATTGTGTATTTAGTGTAGTCAGTGTCTGAGAAACTAGATTTAATTGGAACGTGACAGGCATTAATGTAATCAGGTGAAAGGTGAAATGCTATACTTAGGTCAGTATGGATATGAATACAACGCTTTGAACAGCATAGTACCACTTACTTAGAGTACATTGACCTCCAATCACCACGAAGAGAGCAGGTACCATCTCCAGTGGCGCTGCCTAGCACAACCTGTTCTCAAATAGAGAAAGGCTTGTAAACTTAGGAGATCCCGCTTTGTCGTGAATTCCTGAGATACCTGTGTTTCGCTTTACTTTGCATATATCACTGTTTATATATGACTTTCACAGTAAAACAGAATAGTTAATTATATGAATTGGTCAAAACTTTTGATGGCAATAGGCCTAAAAAAAAACACATAGTTCTTTCAAGACCTTAAAAGCTAGTTTTTTAAATTTCAGATTAGCCCTGGCTGACAGGGCTAATTGGAGCCCTCAGGTGAGGATTAAAAATAGTGAAAAAATTTTGGTCCAGCCTATGTTTCTATGCAAGATGCAGTACCAGGGAGAAGAGAATTTAAGTTTTTTTAATTCCACTGTGTGCCCAAACTTCATGACAGGCACTTTACATACACTGTTTCTCTTCATCCTTGCAACTCTGTGAGGCTTGGAGAATGGGTTTCCAATTTGTCCAGAGAAGGTCAGAGCTGAATAACAGTGTGCAAACCTAATGGTGTTTTATAAATGTGAGCTTGGAGGTTATATCCGTGTTTCTAGTCCTGGTTCTGCCACATAGCAGCCACATGAATCCTGCCTGGGCTCCTCAGCTTGTGCTTGTCCCTTCTTGAGCTCATTTCTTCTTCATGGAAACGCAGGCAGCACCCATGCCTGGCTTATAGTTGTCAGTGCCTTGGTACGTGTTCCAAAACGGAGTGTGGTAGCTCCTCAGAAAATGTACGTAGAGATAAGAATTGAGTTCTTTTCCTTATACATCGTTGGAAAGCATGGTTTTCAAGTTTCCAAAGTCAAAAAACACCAGATTCAGATTTTTTAAAAACAATGATACATGTGATTATAATTTCAGAGAACTTTCGACCTTAGATGGCAAAACGGGGCCATAAAACATGGTCCATATTGCTCTCTGGTGGTGGGCTGTTTGGTCTCAACTCCCACTTTGATTCAATTTTAGTTGTCCTTTTCTCTTAGAAACACTGGCAGATGGCTTAATTGCTGCCTTTGCCTAAAGCCTCAACTTTTTATTTTTCTGACTCTACCATAGTCAAACTTTGAATATTCTTCTACCTTTCATTGCCAAGAAGTACAAAAACTATGCAATACAAGAAGCAGGTTATTTGGTATAAGGAAAATAGGGTCGGGGGAGGGCATTAGCGACTGAGGGGGGAGATGACCCAGACTTTTCAAACTCAGTATTGCGATACATAGAGTTAAGTTTCTGCCTTAAAAACAGATATTGTACTCAGCTCCTAAAATTTTCAAAGTAGAGGGACTCTGACCAGACAAAAGTGTTCTGTCTACTTTTGACTTTGGATGAGGCTGAAATAAACTATTCTAAGAATTTAGATAGATTAGTAATGACATTATTTAGCTATTGCTGTGTGCAAGACACCGGGCTAAACTCTTTCTGTGGAACAGCTCACTTAATCTTTACAATAACCTACATGGTAGCTACTGTCATTTTTCCCATTTCAGAGGTGAGGGAACAGAATCCTTAAGTTGTTACTTCCCCAAGGTGACTTCCAGTGATCAGAAGATGGACTTCAAAACAAGAATTTACACTCAGTAACTAAGTTTCCTATATACTTTGCATTAATAAATAAACCATCTCCCATAGCAACTTTAAATTTGGATTTCAAAAGCAGTTCATGTGCATTGTTGAAGAAAGGGTGTGATGTAGTAACACAACCTAAGGTATATTTTCACCCACTACCACTTCTTTCCCCAAACTCTTAACTTTGAACAGTTAAAAGTTTTCTTACAAACCTTTATATATGCAGGAATGTGTGTGTGTGTATTTCACCCGCATATCTTACTCTGTTATATTGGTTTGGCCAAAACGTCTGTATGGTTTTTTCCATAAAAAGACACATTTTTCATTTTCACCAATAACATTATTGATTTGGACATTTTCAGTATGTTGGCTGTCTCCTGCGTGGTGTAGTATAGCACTGATTGTCCTCAATTAATGTCTAGATTTGATCGTGACCAGCTGCACCCCGTCTGCTGGCCTGGGGAGCCTCGTCCAGCAAGAGACCTCCAGCACGAACTCCGCACACCACTTGTGACACGTTTGCTCAGTTACAGCACCTTCTCCATGCACTGCACAAATCATTTTTTGTGTTTCAGTTGCATTTTTACCTTTCTTGAAAAATAAAGCATAATATGCCAAAACTGTTGCATACGCAACATCTTTGGAAGAAAATTTCTTCCCTTTCTTCCATTAAAATGGCTACACAAAAATTCACCAGTTAAGTTTTTTTTTAGTGCACGTTAATTGTGACAGCTGTCACAATTAAATCTAACAAAATTGTTTCGAATAAAGCTAAAGACAACTAAGCACTACTAGAGCCATCCTGTGGGGAAAAAATCTTTCGGGCCAACCCAGTACAAGGAGCACCACACTGTACACTTTATTCTGCGTTGCTTTTGCTTTTATAAATGTCTCCTAAAGACTGGATCATAGTTCGGAGTGTATTTATATGCACTCCAAAAACAGTGAGTATAAGCTGTCCAGAAAGGTCCTTGCCTCCAGCTACTTTTTCATGTATTTTGATGAAAAGGAGTATCAGTTTCTGTTATAAATTAACATGAGCTAACCTCACTATGTCTCCATGAAGGGGATGACTGATACAGTAAATGATTTTGAGCTCTGTTTTGGCACTTTCCACTAAAACATTTTTATGTACCTCACATTAGCTTTGACATGTCTATAAAACTTCTGATAAATGCTTTGTATGCCATGTCACTTGAAGGTGAAATATCCATGCATGTGAAAATAGTGCCAGAAAATGGAAAACATAGTTTGTATACTTAAATGTCTATTTCTAACCATATGCCTCTTCAACCATAATAGAGTTGGCCTATTTCGAAGTGGATTGGTTTTAAATTTATATTTCCACTGTCAGTGTTTTTCCTAATTGAAATTTTCATTCAAGAACATTGCAGAATTTTGACACTGATTCATGAAAATATTTCTAGAAAATACATAGGTTTTGTAAACCTGCTGATACCAGAGCTTGTAGCTAAGGTTTAGAAAATGTTCTAAGCTAAATCGTGTATGTGATAGTTTCTTCGTTATTCTTACACCTCATCTTAAATTCTAGATTGATAGTTTTTAAAGCGAAACAACAAATATACTGAAATATACTGTGTTTAAAGTCTTCCGTGGTAGGAACTGCTCTCCTAAACTACATTTTGATGTGAGATGCATTGTTTTAAGGGAGCACATGATCATATTTAAGAGATAACTAACCAGTAGATACCAAAAAATTTTCTGAAAATCATAACATGTTTCTACTCACAAAAGCTTTGGATTTTTCTTTTATTATAATGGAATTGCTAGCTTACGTTTTGTCACTAGTGGGAAAATGGTTTTAGGGTAGTAAATTTACAGGTAGAGGTGTAAATGGGTAGCTTTTGTTTTTAGGTAAAGTGTTTTTCACATGCTGAGTGCTAGGATTGTTTTTATTTAACAATATAATAGATGATCTTTGAGAGGAAACTGCACAGCACATTTAGGTCATCACTGTTTCATGATCTTTGACTTGCTCCGCCCTGTTAAGACTGTACTCCCTTCTTCACCTCCCCCATCCCTTGCAAACCCCAGGGCTTGCTGTAGGGTTGGAAAGCACCAGTACAGGAGGGACTCACTGAGGAAGTAATTATAGTGGTAGCTGATACCTTAAGTTGAAACAGTGTACTATGTTATGAGTATGTTATTTTATTTGACTCCAAAAATAATCTGATGAAGTAAATTTTGAGGATTAGGAAACATTTTTCAGGTGGGGAAACGGGAAAGATTTTACACATCACACAACTACAGGGAACAGGGGGATTGGGCCTGGTCGGTCTGACTCTAGATGTGTGTATTTTGCATCTCTCTTCCAGCAAGGTGCCTGCACGGAAGAGCTTGTGTTCACTTTCAAGGAGTTCAAGCATCCTGTGGGTCCATTAGAACCCCTGAATTATACTGTAGCAGAGACTTACTCATGATGCCTTTGCCAGAGAAACGACATCCCATGAATACGTTTCCTTTTCATTATGCTGTTCTCACTTACCTCCCCAAACACTTAAACGCAAGTGTTAAAAATGTCTTGTTAGGGCCCTGGCTAGTGTGGCTCGGTGGATTGAGTGCTGGCTTGCGAACCAAAGAGTTACAGGTTTGATTCCCTGTCAGGGCACATGCCTGGGTTGCAGACCAGGTCCCCAGTGGGGTCGTGCACGAGGCAACCACACATTGATGTTTCTCTCCCTCTCTTCCTCCTTCTCTTCCTCTCTCTAAAAATAAATAAGTACATACATAAATAAAATCTTAAAAAAGAGTAGAAGTTTAAAAAAAAAGAAATATTCTTAATATTGAGTCAAAATCCTCCTTTTAACATGTTTGTTTCCCAGGACCAGCAGAGGAGTTGGTCCTTTCTCCTTTGCCTCCTGAAGTGTCATCAGACATTTCAAGATAGTTCTCAGTCTCTCCTTAGAGACATAAGCCAAATAATCGTATTTGCTTGGACCTTTTCTCCTGTGACACATTTTAAATTTTCTCCTGAGGGTTCTGGAGTTTTGTCAGTGCCCCATCTTATGGGCCCCAGAACACAGCACCCCATAGAGCTGTGCAATGTTCTTCCTTTGATTAGGGCCCTATGCCTGTGTCTGTTTCTTCAGCTTTATAGCAGCCATGTTACGTTGTATATCCATTCACTTAAAATACCCAAATATGATTTTTACATAGGCGATTGTTACGCTAGCTCTCCCTCTTGTCTACTGTGCAGTTGATTTTCTTTCATCTAAATAGAGAACTTTCCAACTTTCCTAGTTATATTTCATCTTCATTTTGACCCATCATTTTAGCCAAGTATGATCATGTTGTCTAGTGTGTTGTTAACCATGTTTCCCAGTTTTAGGGCGTCTGGAGATTTTGAAGCATACTTTTCACGTCGTCTTTCAAGTTCTCAATGAACATCGTAAAAACAGAGACTCTCCAGTTCGTCCACCAAGTTAATCAGTGCTACTCAGAATGGTTCTGTTAACCACTTCTCTGTTCTGTCATCCATCTTCATCTCTCATCATATCTGCAAAGATCTCCTTTGTAAATTCAGCAAAGTTTTATTTGGTACCTACCGTGTGCAAAGAGGTGCTACAGATACAGTGAAGACAGCAGTCGAGTGAAGACTCCCTGTTTTGTGGCACTAACAATCTAGAGAGAGCAGGAAGCATTCTGTTAAATTTTCCACAGAAAATTCCACTGGTTTACACAGTTCTCTAAGATACTCTCTTTATTTGGTACCATCTCAGAAAAGGAAATCATGAATCATTACTTTTTGCAGACTTTATATTGGCTGCTAATGATCTGTCAGCTGAAACTGGGATTCATTTCCTTCCTCTTCCTGCCTTCCATGGTGTCCCAGTAGTTTTGAGCTCTGGAAGTCTTCGGAGTTTGGCTGGATCTTTCCAAGCCCTGAGCTCCGTAGAGAGCAGCCTGTTTGGCCACATTTTTGTTGGTCGTATAAACATCTCATTTTTTTCTCCCCATATTATCTGGGTTCATTTTTATTTTTTAGAAGAATTTCTGTTCAACTTCAGTCATTTTCTCTCCCACAGTCTTTGTCGCTCAGATTTTATATTTTTCTTTATATTTTGAAATGACCTTTCCTAAGGAGATTAACTGAGTAGCCTCAGATTTTTTTTCTTTGAGCTCTTAAAGTGCCATAGTCACTTTCTCTCGGGTCCTGGTCCTTTTCACTTAAACTTACTTCTTTTTAATTCACCAGAATTAATCCCAGATGGGCTTAAAACTGCAAAAATTTTATCTGTATTCCAAGGGATTAAAGTATCAAAGTGCAAGTTCTTTTTTATTAGAATTATACAAAGAGCAGATGTCCTCATAGTTCATAGAAGACAGCCCACTTGTTTTCTTCGCAAACACGGATTTTCATCATCGTTCAGGTGCCATCCACGCCTCCCTCCAGCCATTGTATCATTTACCCAATCATTCCCCTTTGGTCCAGTATGTGCTTCCACTATAGTAGCAGATGCTCAGATTGTGGGATTTTCACATACATATATATTTTCTTAAATAATTGTAAGGATTTTCTGCCTTTTTCTATGGGTCTGTCTCTGTGGAACAGCAGAGTTCCTATAGAGCTTACTCCATTGTTACTACCCATGCCGCCAAGCCTTGGTGATTTCCATGAGATTTTCTTTATCTCCTTGTTCTTTTTTACTATTGCTACTTGTAAGTATAGTGTCTAACACACTGATGTTCAATAAGTGATATTTATGATTAACCTCACGAAGTCTTTGCCTTCTCTTTTAGGCTGTGAGGATGTCATTGCTGAGAGTATCTCATTAGATACCCTAATTGCCATCCTCAAGTGGAGCTCCCATCCATATGGCTCTAAATGGGTGCACCGCCAAGCTCTGCATTTCCTCTGTGAGGAATTTTCCCAGATCATGACTTCGGATGTATTTTATGAACTCAGCAAAGACCATCTGCTTACTGCTATCCAGTCTGACTACCTGCAGGTAATCATTTACACACCTCTCAAATTCATTATCCTTCATATGTGCACCAAGATATCCATCTGTACTCTGATATTCTCACATCTAGGGATACCAGCCCTCCTAGGAATGCCCTCTTCACATTTGTACAACACAGCCTTCTAGCTCTGGTCCTTCGTGTACTCTGCTGCTGTGACGCGACATTGTGAACCATCCTGTGTCCTGACACCAGAGGGGCTGAGACAGTAGGCAGGGTCAGAAGCACATCCCAACAGTGATTTTCCTGGCTCCCACTGATAGTAAATTCACTCTGCCAGGGTCTTACTTTTGGCAGGGTATTAGATACTTAGACTATGGATAGTAGCTTAAGCAGCACACAGTAAGAATAATCATTTCTGTTCTTCTCAAATGCTCATTAAAACTCTGTATATGTCTGCTGCCAATATAATGTGTATACTACTTAATGTTTCCAACTACTTACTTTTAATCAGAAGCAGTTTTTAGCAAATTCTGTATTCTTGATTTATATATTAATCTAATTTGGTAATTAAAACTAACAGTACACTTTAAATATTGCAAAAATTTTCAGGTAAGATTTATGTTCAAGCTTAATTTTCTTTTGTATCTGTTTTATGAATTTTATGCTGAAAATTGTACAACAGTTTTAGTATTATGAAGCCCCAAAAGCCAGTGATCCACTTCTTATTTTTTGTAGTTGTACTAGAAAAGTTACAGAATGCTTCCATCTCTGTCAGAAATGCAGGAAAGAGTTAAATAACCCACTTAGCAGCTGTGCTTTGATTGCAGTACAGACGTTGTCATGTTGGTTTGGTTTATTTAGGGTCTGTGTCTGTTAGCCTTGTTTGTCCTGATCCAGACTCTGTGCTTTATGGCAGTTAGGGGTTGTCCGTTTTCTCCAACTATTGTCTTCAGGAGCTTTGTGTTTCTTCTTAGAAAGTAAAAACCTTGGACAGCAGCCTAGATTTGCTTTAAAATTTTAGATAGAGTACAAAGAAATGAGGAGCACATGCCATTTCACAGATTGTGCTCGAAGGGTCTTTCCCCATTCAGTAGAATACCTTGTGGGGGATGCTCTTGCAGGAGACAGTGGCCACCGTGCATCTGTATACTTGGAATTTTATTCATTTATTTATCTCGTCCCCAAAAGAATTCAGGGCAGCTGTATAAAGACCATATAGTAAGATAAAATAAAGTTGAAATAGGTGAAGAGAACAAGATAAAGGAAAAAATAGAGATAGAAATAAGAATAAAAAATTTAGTCAAAGCCAAGAGTGAAGTAACTGGACAAAACCCGTGTAGTACAGGCTTGTGTGTTTGCTGTTGATGGATTAAAGGTTTTAACTGCACCCTTTCAGACAGCCAGGGAGAGAGTGAAACGTGGTAGGGAAGCTGCACGTGGTGTTTACTTCATGACCTAGAACACGTCACTAAGGAAATTAACCATTTACCTAATTTCAACAAAATGAGTATAAAACCATTGTTTTGTTATAGGCCAGTGAACAAGACATCCTTAAATATCTGATTAAGTGGGGTGAGCACCAGCTGATGAAAAGAGTAGCAGACAGAGGTAAGTAAGCTCAGAAGATTAGCCTGCACGGTTTTCCCAAAAGCTCCCTGACGTGAGGCTACATGTCAGTCTTGACAGTAGCCGCTGCTGCCTGGCGAAATAAACATTTTTACAAGTGGAGACGGTATGCTTTGTTGGAAATAAATATACCCCCAAAAATGATACTTAATGTTATTTCTCTATGTGCTTAATATTGAATGTTGACTGATTTATAGAGGTAGTAGAATGAAATTTTTCATTTAATAATTAAAGTATTACAATGCATATTGTTGATGAAAATGTTCTGGAATTAGCGCTGATGGTTGCCCAATGTTGTAAGTGTATTAAAAGCCACCGACTTCTTCACACTTTCAAAATGGTGAGTTTTACGTTACGTGAATTTTACCTAAATAAAAATATATGACTACCCCCCAAAAGCATATTGCACTTAAATTTTGTGAAGGTCAAAGAAATAATTTTGAGTGGTCTCCAACTGGGGATACTCTAGAAGAGATGGCAGCGTCGATATGTAGGAGGCGGGCTTTCAGTTTGGAAGCCTATGACCCTTTATTTATAACCAGGGTTAGCCTATCCACCTATACTCCTTCCCTCATGGGATATTTTAGGCCTATATAATGAACCAAAACAAAAAAATGGATTAGAAAAGTTAAATACAGATTTTCCTTCCTGGTTATTTTTCAACAACTTTATTTATTTTTAATTTTTTAGAGTTTAAAGTGAAGGAGAGTTTATTAGTGAAGCAATGACCAGAGAGTGACTACTGCACAGGCAGAGCACTCAACGGCTTTAGATATAATTTATAGATCACAGCACTCAACTCCCTCAGGAGTTCAAGTCAGTAGTTTTTAGTAGTAAGTTTATGGAATTGTTCCGCCACGTTTTTAAATATATAAAAATGCCAAGTTAAACTGCCTTTAAACCTTTTTATATATCCCATTAACACACTACTGTGCAAGTACTAGGGAACAAAAGCAGTTTTCCTATTTGATTTCTCCCAGTTTATTTCTCTGTGGCCTGCAGAAGCCTTTAGCAATTCTTAGATTTGAATTTTTAAATATAATAACCACTATTAATTTGGGACGTTTTTGAAATGGCAGTCAATATACAGTCTGTTCTCCTTACCCACAGATTGTGTATTTGCAAATTCGCCTACTTGCTAAAATTTATTTTCAGTCCCCAAATCAGTACTCTTGGCACTTTCGTGGGCATTTTGTGGACATGTGCAGAGTGACAAAAAATTTGATTCCCTTGATGCACATGTTCCAGCTTAAGGTGGTACTCTGCCTTCTTGTTTCCACTCTCACAGTGTAAACGTGTCCTTCCCCAGTGTGTCCAGTGCTAAGTTTTCACACTCTTAGGGGGCTTGCAGGGTGGGGGTGGGGGTGGGGGTGGGGGGGCTGTTCTCCTCATTTAAAATGGCCTCCAGGTGCAATGCTTGGTGCTCCTTAGTAATCCAGTGTTCCTAAGCACAGGAAGGCTGTGACGTGTCCCACGGAGAAAAGGTGTATTAGATGGGCCTTGTTCAGGTATGAATTACAGTGCTAATAAATCGACATACATATTTAAAAGGTGGCTTTAAACAGCAGGCCACATAACACAAAATTATATCTTGATCAGTTGTCAAAAAGGTTGTGACCAGAGGCTCACGGGAATCTACCCCTGTGTTTCCCTTGGGAACAATGGTTCAATATTTGTTAATTAGTTGTTCTTGGTGACTTTGTAGAACAGAACTACCCCAAATAGCAAGAATTGGGTATAAGTAATGTTACATAATCATCATAGGCCATAGGTTTTTTTCATTGACATAGGTTGGTAATATACCTATTTGGGGCAGGTAGCGAGCATCTTGGCTGACATTTCCCTGGGTTAGAATGTCAGGCTCTTTCACAGGGAGACGGAAGCTAAGCGAACTAGGCTGCGCACTTGTGGCAGTCACCTTCGTAGATGACAGTTCTGCCCTTACTCGTTACGTATTTGGGAGTTTAAGATTTCATTTGAAAACAGGATGCCACTAATAAAAATTTTTTTTTTTGAAAACAATGCCTTGTATAAGTATGAAGCCAAATCATAGCACGTTGAGGACAAAAACTTTGTTTTTCCCATAGTTGTGTCAATTTTATTTCATACAACTCCAGTAAAAGCTAAGCTTCTCAAAAACAGTCTTTTTACCTATCCATCACATATCCATTTAAGGGAAATACAGTTTGCCTACAGACTTTGGACTACAGACTTTGCCTACAATGCCTGGACTTTTTCGGGACAGACCTTGTGTGCACTGATGTTCCCATGTTATGGAAATTTAGGAGACTGTCATAAAGATCTGAGAATGCCCTTTATTTTGCTGCCGTAGACACCAGGAGATTGGTGTCTTGGTAAGTTGCTGTGAAACAGATGGTAGGCTGATGAGCACCCTTTAAGCTCCCAGAAACAGCACTTGCCCTGCAAGGTCCTAAAACTGGTCACGGAAGTACAAAGCTTAAGAAAAAGCCTGGGTCAAACTAGATTTTAATAGATTGTCATCGTTTTTCCTTCGAGTTGGTATATGGAACAATTCTTTACCCTTTAGTGCAGAACAGTCGTGGAAGAATATTGTTGCACTTTTGACACCACGGTGTTTCTCTGTCTGAGAACATCTCTATGAACTAAACTTCATAAAACACAAACATAATTTATAACCCTCTTTAAAGCCGATGTACTGGAGTACAAAGAACGGTACTGAAAGCGCACTGGAGAAGAAAGAAAGCCTCTCTCTGAGAACTTGGATTTGGTTGCAGACTTTGCTTTTCTGTCCCATAGAGCCAAACTTACTGAGCGGCACTGCTCACAGTGTGAACAAACGCGGCGTGAAAAGACGGGACCTGGACATGGAAGAGCTTCGAGAAATCCTTTCTCCTCTCCTACCTTTTGTGCGCATTGAACACATCTTACCTATAAACAGTGAGGTCCTAGGTGATGCAGTAAGTCTGTCCTCATTCATCCCTTTCATGAAAAGAAAATGCACTAAAAATGTACGGGCTTATCTTTGTTTTTCATTGTTAATAATTTGTTACTTATAAAGTTTTGTGAAAGTCTGAATTCCATGAGGTCAGGGACAGATGCCTGTTTAATGCTATATTGTGTCCCTGGTGTCCTGCACTAAAAGAGGAAAGGGTAGACGTCACCTTTGGAGACCCTTCAAGGGCAGCAGTAAATTAGCAAAGAGGAGGGAAGGAGAATGAATGGCTCAGTGTACAAAGGATGAATAAATCTCATAGTGGTATTTTAGTTAAATGTTAATGGGAATGATCATGCTAATTTTATAATTTTAAGTGAATTTTTTAACTAATAGAATTGTTCGAATGAATGAATGGGAAAATAAATATAAATCGTAGTTCCTCATGCATTGGTTTATAACTTTAATGTAATGCTGTGAACATAATAGTTTTTAAAAGTTCTCTAGAAAGAACATAGGGATAACCCTTCCCCGATGTAAAATATATGTTAAAAACTCTCATACAATATTTAATCTGTGATGCTAGCATAGCAGGCAAGACAAAATAGTCTAGATAAAGATTCTAATTAATAAAAGAATTAAGCGTAAACGAGCCATTACAAATCAGTGTGGTACTAGACTGACTGATGAATGGGGAAGAGAGGAAGTGTGTCTAAAGTTAAATCCTCATTTCATGTGCACACAAAACTAATCCCTATTAGATTGAAAAATTAAAT
>VMDR010031170.1:0-12133 GCA_007922815.1 Macrotus californicus | reverse complement strand
TATCAGATTGGAGGGAAGGGATAACTGGAAAAATGATCACCTTGAGTAGAAAAGAGACTATAGAACCCAGAACACAAACTTTCTTTCTCATGCTCTCAGCTTCACAAAAAAGATATACTGGTGCTATCATATATTTGCATTTTCTTTAGGGAAAGGATATGCAAAATGCTTTTGGCATTTCCTGAAATAGGCACTGTAAAATCTAGATATAAGCTATTAGTAACTGGGTGGATATTTAGATAACATTTCACTTGATTAGTTTTCCTTTAGATGAAAAAATACATCAGTTCATATTTTTTATCATTCTCTAGGCATTTTAAATTCATTTTAAAGAGACTTCAGTGCACAGAATTGCATTTTGTATTAATAATCATTGGTTCATGACACACTCTCATGATTGGTTCATACATAACCCTGTTTTATTCACTCATCCATCCATCCATTCCTTCATTTATCATTATATAATAAACACACCAGTTAAATCATCAAACAGCACAACCTTGGAAACAACTTTTATTCAGGTATATGATTTTCCTCATTCTATCTCCCTGTCATACCCACCTCAAGTAACCAACATCCTGAGTCCTTTTAAAATGTAGTCATAGGTTTTCTTTGAATACTGTTTTAGCTCAATTTCAGTTTTTAATAAATAAGCTTTAATTTTAAAATTAACTGTTTTGAAGATGATACATAATTCATTGATAGTTTTTTCACTTAGCTGTGTATGGCTGAGATTCATTCTCATTGTTGCCTGTTGCCCTCGGTCATTCATTCGGACTGCCATGTGATAGTCCCATTGCATAGGATCCAGTTTATTCATTTGCTCTGTTGGCAGCAGGCATTTTGCTTGTTTCCAAGACTGGAGTGCTGTGAATGTTCTGGCCCAAATTTCCTGCTTTAAATGTGCAAGAGTTTCTTTTGCATATATATCCAGGAATGGATTTTTCTGGATCTTAGTGTAAGTGGGAGTTCAAGTTGATGAGATAATGCCAAACTGTTTTCTGTGATAGTTTTACAAATTCAAACTCCCATTTACAGTGAATATGAGATTCAGGATCCACAAATCCTTCATCTCTATCCGTCTATCATCTATCAATCTATCTGCCATAGAATTCTGGAAATGGTATTTTATTTCAAAATGATTTCAATTTTTCTCATTTCTAGTGTGGTTGAAAAGCTTTTCAAATAAATCTTTGTCACCTATAAGGATTTTCTTTCTGTGAGTTGCATTTCATCTTTTGCCCATATTTTACTGTTTGTAATTTTTTTCATGTTTATTTAATTTCTTTATTTGAAAAAGTGACCTGGACTGTCAGAAGGATCACAGGGTATAGGAAACACTAATCTATAATGTCATCTAAGTAAAACTCTATAGTTTTCTGCTTTCTCTGTGATATCGATGGCTCTCTGTTTGTTTTATATGCATGAAGGCTAGTATTTCTATATTTTCTAAATGACAAAGTTAGAGATTTAAAAAAACGATTTCACTTGAGATTCCATGTTATTGCTGCTGTAGTTCTTAAACACTTTAAGTTTCTTGGTTTTTGGAGAGGCATCAATAGTGTTTTGTAAGAGGAAGCTAGATGCATAGATTTAGGTGCTGAAAAACCACTAACGTCTCCTCAAGTGCACACCTGGGGAGGCAATGTGGAGAGCAAGCATTGACTAGTTTCAGCAGCAGCCAAAAAGCTTAAGTCTTTCTCCTAGTGTGACAGCAAATTGGACACTGTTATTGGAAAAGAAATTAAATAGTGATATCCTTTGACCAGGTCTACATAGCTAAAGTAGTTAACAGTGGAAAATTATCTGATACATTGTTAATTGCCTTCCTACTTTCCAAGCAAGTTAGATCCATTAATAAAATAAGAGTATTTCCCTGAAATTGATCTTGGCAGTTTGGGCTCTTTCAAACACTGTTAAAAATCACTTTGTTTGCCTTAAAAACTGCCCATTATATTTTGGTATTAAAAAATATTTCCCTATTACCAAAGACGTAGAATTTTTAAAGTTTAACATATCTTTGATGTTATACGAATGCATGTAAAATTACCAGAACATGGTTTTATATGCATTGTCCTAAGATTGTCCTTCCAAGCTCAAAATTATCTGGTCTCTATGTAATTATGCTCTTAGTAAGGTTGATTTGAACAGCCTAAACAGTAGTGTTAGAGGAAGCGTCTCAAAGAATTTTTCTTAATTGCATAGCAACCATTATTTATTGAGAACTGATTTATTGGAAACCTATTACATTTAAGGCCAGGGATAAGTTCTGGGGGTGAATACAAATATAAATACAACGCAGTTTCTGCTTTTATCAGGACATATTTTTAGCTTAGCTGATGTAACCAATGAATCTCAGTAATTTTTTCCTTTGGGGAGGTTTTGAAATCACTACTGGGATGATATTAGGAACACAATCGAACACAGAGTTATTCACCACCTAGTATGTGCAATACCCTATGATGGTTGGAACTTCAAAGAGGGTTAAGGTTTTGTCTTCGCTGTTAATGGGAGAAAGACAGGCTTAAGCAGGCTGTAATAATCATAAGAACAAAGGCATAGAAAGAGCTGCAGGAACACAGTTCAGAGACTACTGATGAACAAAAGAGGAAGTGTAGGTATGGCACGTTGTTATACTAGATATAAAATTATATACATGATTAATGACTGATTTATTATTTAATGATATAGTCAGTGTAGTAAAGCTAAAACATACTTTGGAGATCAATACAAGGGGGGTATAATTCTGACTCTGACATAGAAGTTTTAATCTCTTTTAGCTCAGTTTCCATATCTATAAAATTCTCAAGATAATATCACCTTTGACGTTGAGAAGATTAAGTGAAATAGTGTATAAAAAGAGCCAGTAGGCCTTCAATAAACAGAATTATTATATCTCTGCTTATTGCTCTTTGGAGAAAACCCATTCACCATGAGCACTTCTACACAAAATATACTCCTTGATCTGTCCATCCTCCATCCCCTTGGCTCCACCCCAAGTCCAGGCTATTGTCATTTCTCAACTGGGCCAGTGTGATGGCCTCTTCTAAGAGCCTTTCTCATATTCTTGCCTCCTTAAAATTTGCTGTCCATACAACTGCCAGGGTAATTTTGTAAAAAAAAATATGATTAAGATCATATAATTTCCTTACTTCAAACCCTTGATGATTAGGGGATACAAGTGAAGCTTTTGTATCATTACCCATATGCAGGGGCAGAGTTATGCTAAATATGAGAGGAAAAAATTGGGGAAACAACACAGGAACAATGATTAACATCTGTATCCATTTGCTCAGGCTGCCGTAACTAAGAACCACAGACTGGGTAGCTTAGACAACAGCAAGTTTGTTTGTTTCAATTCTGGAAGCTAGATGTCCAAAATCAAGGTGTCAGGAGGTTTGTTTTCTTGTAAGTCCTCTATGTTTTGCTTATAGATGGCATCTTTTTTCCATCTTTGCATGGTCTTTCTTCTGTGGATTCCTGTGTCCTAATCTCCTCTTTTTATAAGGACACAAGTCACTTTAGATTAAAGCCCACCCTAGTGACCTCATTTTAATTTAATTCTGTTTTTAAAAACCCTAACTCAAAATATGGTCACATTCTGAGGTACTTGGGGTTAGGACTGTAATGTATAAATTTGGGAGGGCCATAATTCTGCCCATAACAACCTCTTTGTGTGTCTCCCATCTGTCACTGCAATTTCTACAGGTTTTTTTTTCCATGTAGTTTTAACAACTGTCACTATAACGTATATTATAAATATGGTGCTTAAAAGATGCCACTTTCAAAATGTGGGGTAGGTCTCTTACCCTAGTCTTTGTGCTATGTGGCTTTCGTTTCCTTTCATTCTCTTCCTCACTTGCTTTGTTCCAAGTCTACTGGCCTTTTTCCGGTCCTTGAACACACTAAGATATTTTCTGCCTCTGAGATTTTCCCCTGAAGTTCTCTGTGTCTGGAATGTAATTATTTCAGCTCTTTCAATGGTTTATGCTCATCCCCCAGGTCTCAGTTTAAAAATCACTGTTTGGAAGAGTGGCTAAAAAATCCAGAGTGGCTTTCCCAATCTCTCACACTATTACCAGCCTCTTTTGTTCCCTTTCGAATGACGGTATTCTTCCATTTAATTTATTTCTTTATTGTATTCTGACTCCTCCAAAATCACATTAACGCCATGAGGCAGGGAGCTCATGACTCTCCTTTACCAC
Source organism: Macrotus californicus (assembly GCA_007922815.1). NCBI lineage: Eukaryota > Metazoa > Chordata > Mammalia > Chiroptera > Phyllostomidae > Macrotus > Macrotus californicus. The sequence continues at coordinate 7,928 of VMDR010031170.1, read as the reverse complement.
TGTTAGTACCAGGGTCTAGCATGGAACTTGGCACATAGCAAGTGCTCTCTCAATAAATGTTTATTGAATGAACATCTAAATTACCAATCATATGATTTCAGGATTTCACTCAATCTCAAAGATTTTGAAGATCATATGAAGCAAATACTTAATAATGCCACAAATGCCAAGGTTGAAATTTTGAACACAAATGGAATCATTATACTGTAAGAAGAATCAGTATTAATCCACACACCTTGAAATCAATTTGTAAGGGAAAATATCATTGGCTAACTTCCTCCCTCCCCCATCCAACACCTGCAGCATTCACGTTGTGGTACAGGGCCCAGTCTGGTAAATGCTATTCTAAAAAACAAATGCGCACTCTCTGTAAACTAGAGTAAAATGAACATCATTACCTAGGAACCTGTGAGAAAGGCAAATAGTCAGGTCCCATCATAGACCTGTTTGATCAGCAAGTCTGGGATGGGGTCAGCAATCTGCTTTCACAAGGCAGCCAGGCAACTCTGATCCAGTAGAGTTTGAGAACCCCTGCCCTAAGTCAATCTTCAAAGTGATTTTTGATTTTTCAAGAATCTTGTCAAACAGTTCAGTTGTTCTCCGGACATACTCAACTTTAATTGTTCTAAGTAACTTGTCTCTTCTTGTCCTGACTCAGAGTATGAAACAGTGTTTTTAATACATTAGTAATTGTTCTTAAGAAACTAGCAGAATGATTACTTCCACTCTTGAACTGCTTTGAGTAAAATCTCCATCTTCCAAGATTCAACACACATTACCTGCTTCTTGGATTATTTATCTATGCCTGGAACAGTTTGGCTTTAGTGAGTTATTACTATATTTTTGTTGTTTCAAATTGCTCATTCAATAAAAATTCAATTAACTTCTCATGCTTTCTCTGTTTTCCAAAGATGTTATTTTGTAAAAATGAAAACTCATGACAGATCAGCCTAATCTATGCTTTTTCTTTGAGTTTACTTCCTAAAGATACATTTTTCTTAGGATACTTATTCAAGAAAGAATTTTCTTGTTTTCCTTCAAAGTATTTTTCTTTCTGTAGCTCAGTCTTCATCCTAAAGAGGGAGAAATATTCTGATTCATTTTCATGACAATAACTTTAGATCTAGAGCATTAAGCTGTATCTACTTCTCTTTGTCTTTTTTGGCATAAATCCATTTGCCCAAACAGTGTCCAAGGGGAGTAGTCCATCTTGACAGCAGATGTTATTTTTTTTCTAGTATGGAGTGTAGCCCCTGGTCATACAGTATTATAAACCATCATTTAAGAAAATGATGTTCAAGAGGGCAACAATTTTTATCTTTATTAGTAATAAAAAGCTATATTACATATATACTAATAACTACTGTTATTATTGAGCACATTATGTCCTAGAGACTGGGATAAGAGATTTACATATATACTTTAGTTAATACACATTAAAACGTTTACCTATGAGGATACATGACTTGGCCAAGATTAAACAATTAAAAACGTGTTTAGAGCCAAATTTGAATTCCAGAATGCCTGATTTTAAACATCATGCTAAATCCAGATTGTGCAAATTTTCTTTTGTCTAAAATCTGTGTCAGCCCATGGTCATAAGGCCAAACACACCCACATATTTGTTCCTTGTTGAAAGGGCAATCTTATTTAAGTCTAGGAAGGAACGGTAGTAGTGGCCATTATCGCAAGCGAAGAGAGGCTACTACTTAACAGTCCTTCCATGAAATACTCTCTGTGTTCAGAGTCTCATATGAGCAGTTTCATTTGATTCCTATCAACAATCTTGCCTTATGAGTATGGTTAAATAACTTGCCCAAGATCACACAGCTTTTAGGTGGCAGAGCATGAATAATAGATCTGATTTATAGGAGAGCTTGTCTCTGATCCCAGTCACCAGCAATTGGCCTGTCTATTGTTCAATGTGACATGGATCATTTCTGTGCCTAAGTTAGTTATTTACCAGTATTCTCAACTGTCCAAAGAAGCATTTCTGACAGCCATTGTGTTTTTTCTCCTCCTTTCCTTATTACGGCTTAGTTCCCTCTTTTTAAAAGCTCACTTCTTTACTAAAAGGCCAATCGGATGATGGACTATTAAAAAAAATCACAAAAGTTTAAGCTTTTGTTCTTTGCACTGTCTGTCTTGACAGTGCCTGGGGGCGATGTATCTTTGAAGACACAATTTCCTGGTAAGTAATTGGTTATTTTTTGTTTTGTTTTGTTTGCTTGTAAGTAAACACTGCTTTCTGGTTTTGTTGTTCTTTTGTCTACATTTTTTGTAGAGATGCTTATCTCACTGAAAAATTAAGATGCTTGTAAAAATATGAAATATCATATGTGTATTTACTTTAATTATCAAAATCCATGTTACCTGTAAGATTGGCAATTATTTTTTCACACTTATTTACTTCATACCCATTAGGTCCTGTTACAGAAGTAAAAACTGACATATATGTCACCAGCTTTGGACCTGTTTCTGATGTTGAAATGGTAGGTCGTTGGAAAATTTAATGTACTTTTTGAGGTTTAAAGAAAGAAGCAGAAAAGAAGGCAATTAGTATGTATTTTTGCTGAGTCACACAAAGGTAGAGCTAGAAAGTCAAAGAACAGCCAAATTAGACTCAGAGGTTTATAAGAAGTACGACATTGAATTTGCATTTTAGCTTTAACGGAGTTTTTTGGTTTGGTGTCATTCTCAACAAAGAAAAGAGCTTTCTTGTTATTAGTCTCCATGACATAACCTTGTATCTAGTGTTTTTTTCTTTAGAAAATTATTGAAGAGATTAAATTTAGTGCCTGTTATTAGTTTTGCTATGACACTTTAGATACAGTACTAATTGCATATGGTGTTCCACGTCGGCTCGGTCGCTCATGCCCCAGCCCCACCTACCCCTCCTCCCCCTCGCTTTCTCTCGTGTTTAAAGAACTTAGAACACCAAGCTCTAGTCAGGATAAATTCATCCATTCAGTTGTGCTCTCTAATATTAAATATGTTTTGTTTCAAGGTTCAATAACCCGCTTCACTTTTTTCCCTTGCAGTCAAACCCTGAGCTCCCAGACTAATTCTCATAAATGTCATGAATGTAAAATTTATTTTTCATAGGTTTCACTTTGTCTTAAAGAGATGCTTACACATTTATGATTCATTATGTAATGATATTTGTTGCCCATTAACTAATTTTGTTACCAGGTCTAAAGGAAAGTACAACTGTAATTACCTGGTGCTGGCAGTTTTATTAAATTGTAGTTGTTATTTTTGAATGATTAATGTGTATGGTAATTTATCTAATAGATGAGGAAGATTAAGGTATCAGGATGGATATAACATGCTTTAATTGCTGAGAATATTTTTGTTCCATTGACTTAAGAAAATTTCTGTTCCTATTAATTAAGTTTTAATTTGGGTAGTCTGTTTCGTGAGTGGGAAAGAGGCTAGAATTTAATGTATGTTTTGCACATTCATGTGTAATCATCTGTGATTTGAATATGTCATGAACTAATTTCCCTAGGAGTACACAATGGATGTGTTCTTCAGACAGACGTGGATTGACAAAAGACTAAAATATGATGGGCCCATTGAAATTTTGAGATTGAATAACATGATGGTAACAAAAGTCTGGACCCCTGACACTTTCTTCAGGAATGGGAAGAAATCTGTCTCACATAATATGACAGCCCCAAATAAACTTTTTAGAATTATGAGAAATGGCACTATTTTATACACAATGAGGTAGTTGGTTTTTCCTTCTTCCCTTTTGATCTTTTTTTTGCCCTCCCTTTCTCCCTTCTTGCCTGCCTGCCTGCCTGCCTGCCCTCCTTCCTTCCTCCTTTTCTTCATTTTGGGATCTATAATTTTATTTTTAGAGAAAAAGTTGATTCGAATTGTATTTTTCCATCATAGACTCACCATAAGTGCGGAGTGCCCCATGAGATTGGTGGATTTCCCCATGGATGGTCATGCATGCCCTTTGAAATTTGGGAGTTGTAAGTTACAATAAAAATGTTGTTAGAATTAATGATAATCTCATGTAAGCTGATAATTATATATTTGCATGATTTTCCTTAATCCAACATTTAAATGTTTGTCCATGACAACAACTGTCCAAAATTTGACTCTTAGGAGAGTGTTGGTTATCTAATATATTTAAATAAAAAAGTAAAAACAATCCTCCCCCCCAAAAAGAAACCTTACTTCTACAGATAGCCTAGGTAAACTGATTGACTCATAAATAATAAGTTAATCATCAGTGGTGGAGTTTAGGGAACTCTGAGCTCCTTGATGGTGTAACATAGCAAGCATAAATAATTTTGTTCCTTTTGCTTTGTTCTGTCACAAGCAGAGTCCTTTATGGAAGACTTGAAAAAAAAAAAGGCCAAAGAAGATTCAGGACTTCTTGACATAGCATAGATTAGAATAATATAAACAGCATTGTTAGTTTCAAAGTGGCTGAAGCATGACAAAAGCATGGTAGACATGTGGTCTGACTTGCAGACAGAACCAGGTAACAGAGTGCCTTTGGAAGGTTTCAATAAGGGATGTGGCCTTCTGTGACTGCCATTTCCCAGTTTCCTACCAGCTCTTCTATGGAGGATGGATTGTAGAGAGGCTAGAGCACAAGCTGAGAAGAGTCCAAGGCTATTGACTTAGTGCAAAGATGGTGGTGGCTTAGACCCCGACAGCAGCAGAGCAGAAGCTGGGAGACAGATGGATTTGGTCTGTATTGTGGGGGTGAAGTCAAGGGGGTGAAATGAATTTGTAAGAAAGAACATGGAATTCCTTTCCCCTAAGCACCCTTCTCTGAGATGGCAGCAAAATTTGATTGCCTCGTCTAATGTCTGCCTCAAATACTTGATTTAATCAGAATCTGCCAAAAATAGATGCTGGTTTTTACTATTGCTTCAGATTCTTAGTCGCACTGATTGTGGAGCTTGCCTGCTGTTATCATTGCTCAGTGCTTAACTTAATGGGAATCAGCAGTCAGCATTCTTTTTATAACCTTTGGTAAGCACAATATTCATGTGCCAACTTGAAGCTAAAGACAGTCACTTGCTCCCTGACCAGTGACTTACTGAGAGAAGATCAAAACGGAAAATACATAGACAGAAAGGTGATCTCTCTGGGGCCAGAATTAAAATCCATTTGTGCTACCATAGTCTAGATTTCACCCAGATAGTTCTTATCTAGGATTTTATCTTTCCCACTCATTTCCTTCGCCTCTCCCACCCCCCTTTCACCCCCAGTCTTCGTAGAAAGCACTTTTCAGAGTGACTTGAAAATAGTTTGTGCTCTATAAGGGCATGCTCAAATAAAGAAATTACTCCTTGGAAGTCGATGTTTAGGGGCTTGGCATTAAAATGAGGGGTGCATAATTTGATCACCTTTACCCATTTTACCCACCCCCATCCCCGGCCTCAAATATTGAATTATTAAGAAAAAGATTATTCTAGCAAAGTAGACTAGCCCAGAGAAGGCCACCTGATTTAAAATATCATGAGCAGGAACATAGCATTTGGGGACTTTAAATGTATGATTAAGCATGAATATACTTCAGGAGATCAGTGGTCACACATAACTGTGCACTGCTGAATAGCAACACAAGTCTCATTGTTTTGCTAAGTCATCTGTACAAATAGTTTCCATAAGTATTAACTCCTTTTGCAGAGTTAAACAATTCCACTGAGGACCTACTGTGCTCCAGCCATTTTAGGGAGGCTTATGAAAGGTAGTACACAACTTACCTTGGTTCTTTTGAACTTACTTGTGTGTGAGCCAAGCTCTCTGTTCTGGGTAGACTGGTAAACAAGCAACTGGTCTCCATTTGTACTGAACATGGAATAATAGAAAATGGGCTTAAATTGCTGCTGGGAGGGATTGCTGAAGATGGAAGGGAAAACGTCCTGATTGTAAGAGTTCAAAGGTAGTGGAACTGGTTGTGAAATTACATTCCCTGGAGAGCTGTACACACAGCACAGCCAGTTGTCACTCTTACACGATTCCCAAACCGCATGGGAGTGCCCAAAGGCAGAGTCTGGAATAGGTGACGTCTGCAGACCTGTCTCAGCTGTAGAACTTACTTTTGTTGTTACTGTTGTTGTTGCTGTTGTTGTATTATAGGCAGCATTTCACATGTTTCTATTTGGCAGAGCTGAATTAGACTCGAAGAAGTTAATATTGTTAACGGCCTGGAAGTGAGTTGGAGTGGCAATAAGTAGCAGTTTGACTGCTTTTGTGTGTGTTTTGGGGGGTATTATTTCTGCTTTTCAACTGCTTATTATATGGAAACATGTCCATGTGCATGGATGCAGGTACAGCATTTTAGTTGCTTTAGTCTCTCCAATTTTTTGGCTTAAAAACAAGAAATATGTAAGGCTGTTTACTTAATCTCTTCAGTGCTCTAAATCTTAAACATGTTGAAATAGATCATTATAATTATTGTTTCCATTTATTCCACCTTTCTTGAACAAGTGTAATATTCTTAAGCGTTGTGCATCTATCAGTGCTGATGACAAAGGAGCACTGATTCTAATCACATCCTGTGCTCTTATTCAGATGCTTACCCGAAGAGTGAAATGATTTATACCTGGACAAAAGGTCCTGAGAAGTCAGTGGAAGTTCCGAAGGAGTCCTCCAGCTTAGTTCAATATGACTTGATCGGGCAAACTGTATCAAGTGAAACCATCAAATCCATTACGGGTGAGATGTTTAATGATTAAAGTCAACATGTGACTTAGCATTAGCGATGGAGTTTTGTCTTAGCTTTTTCATGGCAAAATCTAGCAGGGGTGTCCAACCTGTGGCCTGCGGGCCTAATGTGACTCAGGATGGCTATGAATGCGGCCCAACAGAAAATCGTAACTTTATTTAAAACATTATGAGATTTTTTTGTGATTATGTGTTGCAATGTATTGAATGTGTGGCCCTGAGATGCCAAAAGGTTGGACACTGCTGGTAGTGTTTTCATGGAACAACAGAAAGATTTCAGAAGTAGAAGTGATGCAAAAATCACAGTTCAGAATTTTTAAGTTTATACTTATAATCTTAGATTAAAATAAATTCTGAATTACTTAGATGTGAGTTGATTTTCTTCAGAAAAAAATTCAGTAATCAATTATATTAAAATTATTTTCAACAGAATTCTGAGATAGGAAGTCTGACCATTGATTTTTGGACACGTGATTTTCCTCTTTCTGTGGTGCTTTCCCAAAATCTTTTTTTTAAAAAAATCTTGCGAAATATAAAGCTTAGTTATAAAGTACATTAAGGATAAATGTTAAAGCTGTCCCATGGGTAGATGGATGATTATCATTGATAATTCCTAGTCAATATTTGATTTTAAAATATGAGTGGAAAGAATTATGGGATTTAATTTTTACCCTGTTTAATGGGAAAAGTTGACAGATTATTGCTTGTTTTAAAAGTATTTCTTTCATATACAATATTGCCAGGAAGAAAGTATTTTTCGAAACATTCAATTATTAGCCTGCAAGTGAGACTGAAAACAAGCTGGAACCGGGACTTGTAAATCTTGGGTTTTACAGCCTGCGAATGGGGCTACCGACTCCTGAGTCACTCTCTTCATACATTCCCTTTAGATTTAACACTAAACATATTTAACAACAACTCCCAGAAATCTTGTGGTTTCTTTTTCTTATTAGCTCTTTAGATTTTTATCTAAGTGCCAATAAAACACTCTTGAATTTGGGGATGTTATACAGGGTCCAGCATAAATAATGCCCCCTTTTATTACAAAATCATAAGCATGTAATTCTGTAAAGTCACAATATCACACTCAAGTACACCATATGATATTTTAGGTGAAGTGTTCAAATTAAAACTATAAATTATTACAGCCATATATTACCCTACCAACCACACTCAAACAAGACTTATCTGCTGGACCCACATATGGCTCTGTGTTACGTATG
>VMDR010031169.1:0-12131 GCA_007922815.1 Macrotus californicus | reverse complement strand
GTAATGTATATAACTAGGCACAAAAATATAGTGCTGATGTCATCACAAATTTGCAGGAAATAAGATGAGATACTGCAAGGCAGATGCCTGAGTTTAGCCACATTATTATAGATGCAATAGTTAATCTCATTTTACCTCGAGTTTTCTTATTTTATATTAGTTTTTCGGCCTATGTTATTTAGATAAAATTATTCCTAGTTCTAATTGTGCTTTTTTAAATGCAAAAAGTAATATGTGCAGAAATGCATCTAGATATAAAATATTCATATAAAAAAGAATATTATATTAAATAATGATTGTTTATATTTGTTTTAGGTTCTTTATGTGCATATTGAATTGCCTCGACAAAATTAAGAAAGTTCACAATAATTAACTCTAATTATAAAGGAAGAAATGAAAGTTTAAAAGGTTAAGAATATTACCCCAGTTCATCCACCTGGAATTGTTGGAACTGAATTTATATTTGACTATGGTTGATTTATTTAGTTTGAGACACTGAAAAGAAGTCCAACTGTGGAGACTTTACTTTCTGTCCATGGTTACTGTGTTGGGTACTCTCTGTTGAAACTTGGTACCAGCCCTGCCTTTTAAACACTTCTTCATGTCACAGGGGTGGAAAGCCCCACACTTTCTTGCCTGCAGGGTCCTCTATAGAGGTTCTTAGTGAGGTTTGCAAGGTAGAAGAGAAGAAGCTTCTACTCTATAGTGACAAATGGCTATGGGATGTTGCCAGGGGCTTTGTGGTGACCTCTTAGAATGCCCTATTGTAGTGATGCAGGTATGTAAAGTCATCCAGTGCCTATTATCTGGGATCCCAGTACTTCTGATCTCCTCTTGATAATAGCAGCTTTCCTGATTTTCACTCCTCTAACCTGCATTTCCCCTTGACTATGCAAGCCTCTATACATGTCAGCAGTGGTTTTTGATTTCCTGATTACGTCTCTTGGGTATAGAATTTGGTACCAAATTTTTGTCCAAGCACAGAACTTCATAGATGGGAATCTGAGATTGGATATCAGACTGGTTATTTGAAGGCAGTGGTAATGATCCCATTGCCAAAGGAAAATGGGTGATTATTGGTAGATCACAGCATACAGAGACAAAACATTTGCTTGTAGAACTGCAACTATGTGACTGCTTGACTCAGACGTAGTTAGGAACTGTCAGAATTTCCTTACGGAAACAGGGCTAATACAGGAGGGAGTGGTAAGTGGAAGTCTCACGGTTGCTACCAAAAAGTAAACAAGAGACAACGCAGCCCTGGGGAGCCTGCAGAGATTAATATCACCCTCAAAGCACGAAAGACACTGTGGGTTGAGTCTTTTCACATTCCTCATTTTATTCACCTAATTGGCCCATGGGAAAGACAGATGGGTCTTTGAGAATAAGTAGATTATTGTAAACTAAAGCAGATATTCATTTTAATGAGAGCAACTTCCAGTATTCAGCTATTGATCTAGAAAATGTCCTTTTATCTTTACTAATTCATAAAGGAAATTAGAGGCAGTTTGATTTCATCTTAAAGAACAGCAGTTTACTTTAACTGATTTATCCTGGAGCAATGTCTGTTTTTTAGATATCTGTCATAACCTACTTGATTAGATTGTGCAACTTGTGTCACTGTCCCACAAGACATGAAGGTTGTCCACTATACTGATGATATATCATGCTGATCAAATCTGATGGGCAGGATGTTGACAGTGCTGTAGATGCCTTGCTGAGACACATGTATGATGAATGATGAGGAATAACTTCATGAAAATTCAGTGACCTGTCACCTCAGTGAATTTTTTAGTGGCCTAATGGTCAGGTCTGGCTGAGATATCACATATCACATTCAGTGTGAAAAACAAGTTGCTGAAACTTTACCTCCCTATCCCTAATAAAGAAATGAGTTGCTGGAAGACTTGTTTCATTTTGCAGGCAACTTATACTATATTTGAATGTGTTGCTCTGGCCCATTTACTAAGTGTTCCTTAAGGACAATAACTTGTCCAGGCCACTCTGCCAACCATGTCTTTATGACCCATAGATCCACTGGAGCTTGCATTGTCTATGGTGCAAACAGAAATGTGTGTGGAGTCACTGGCAGGCTCCCATAAGAGTATTACTGTGAGGACCTTGTGGTTTTAGAGCAAAGTCGAGCTCCCTTTTACACAAAATGTTCTCCTTTTTTAAGTAACTTTTTTATTTATTGATTTTGAGACAGAGAGAGAGAGAGAGAGATATCAAATTGTTCTTCCATTTATTTATGTATTCATTGGTTGACTCTTGTATGTACCCCGACCAGAGATTGAACCTGCAAACTTGGCATATCAGGATGATGCTCTAACCAACTGAGCTACCAGGCCAGGGTTCAACTTTCCTTTTTTTTTTTTTTTTTTCAGAAATAGCTTCTGGTTTGCTACTGGGCACTGACAGGGAGTAACTGTGTGGTCACAGTACACAACTTGATCACACGACCATAAAATGGTTTAATTGTGATATCAAGGTGTCTTGGTATATCACAAAAAGATGCAGAATGTTTGGCTAATATGGAAGTACTTTTCTTCAGGTGGAAGTGGCATACATACAAGGTCAGACTTAAGGAGGCTATGAAGGCTAATAAATTTAATGAGCAGATCACTCAGACTCTCATGAAATGATTCCTAATGTATTGCTACCTCTCCCTCAACTCATGCTGTATCCTCATGGTGAGCTCTCTCTTACCAATTGACTGAGGAATTTAGTTCCACAAGGTCTGCTGGTACCGGTCACAATTGGACTGCTGCAGCTTCACATCTCTCCCAGGGGATGCCCCGAATGCAATGGGGAAGAGAAATACTTTCAGTGGAAAGAACGCAAGCATCTTGTCTTTTATTGTGCATGAGAGGAGAGTGGCCAGAGACAAAGTTCTATACTGATGCACGGGTGATATTTAGCAACTTGGTGAGATGGTCAAGGTTTGGGAAGAAAGATTTACTGGCCAATAGGGCTTGGGTTTAAATTCTGCTAATGTAAGGCATTTTTGCAAGACTTGAAAGTGGAAGATAGAGAGAAGGCCTTTTTCTCCAGGAGCAGCTGGACGTCTGCAAATGGCAACTAGGGGTTTTGCCAGCAGCTTTTGGTGTCCTGCAATGCTGTAGGAAGCATAGGTCACCGGTACAGGCTTAGTGGGATTCTTCTGTTTTCTGATTGTCTGCGGCGACTTTTTACCTTCCTTGGCTTTGAAATAATTGTGTAAGACTGTACACCCCTTCTTGTTAAACTACCTAGCACAATTTCTATTTTTCTGACCAAATTCTGACTGATAAATGCATTGTATCTTTATTCGTATATTTAGTCATTGGCTACCCTGAAGGCTTTATAAGACTGTGGTGTGTGCATTGAAAATGTATCTCCCTAACATTTAAAAATGGACGCCTAAGTAGGTGCTTATCTGCATCAGCATCTTAGGTAGTTCATAAATGGATTACATGTAAATAAATAAACTGTATATTATAAAATATAGCTCAAGTGGTTCAGCTATAATAAAAACAGAATAGATTTAACTAGTCTGCTTGAACATTAAGCCAATTTATTGTGTTGGTGTCTCAAAATGTTACACCGCTAGATTTTCTGCCAGTTTAACTTACTGTGAGTTTGCCAACATAAACAGGGAAACAAGAACAGGTTTAGTGGTATGAAAGTCATTATGGACCCACACATATGCCTTTTGAAAACTTATTATTTTAGATTTATTTCTATCTTGAACTCTATCTTCTGCATTAGAAAAGGAGAAGGAAATGAGAGTGATAGTTACTTTCAGAAGGGAAGACTATATTTATTTTTTCTTTTAGTTAGACAAGCTAACTCTCCTCCATGTCCTTTAAACAAGCTGTCTGGAAAATCTTTGTATTTATAATAATGTGTCAGTGTTCTTTGAGTGACACTATGCAGATTTAAAACACACCACATCACTTTCACGTGGGACCAAGAGCTCCTGCTTGGGCAGTTCTTGGATCTGAATTCCTTTAGCAGTTTATAAATGTCTTCAGTTGTTCATCTGTATTTCTCCACTGGATTGAGTTCAGTAAGTGTGCAGATTATTTTATTCATCTGTGCTTAGCAAATACAGATAGTAGACACCAACACATGGTCAATAAATAAATGAACTAAATGAATGGATGAATAAATTATAGGACTTTAGATTTAGAAGAAATATTAGGAGTTCTACTGTCCAAATTCATGTTTTACAAAAGGAAAATGAGGCTCAGTGAAGCTTTGTTTTGGCATATTTTGCACAGTAAAATTTCACACAGCACTGCTGATTCTAGAACACAGGTGTTTCAGCTTCCCTTTCGGAGGTCTTTCTGCTCTTCTATTCCTGACAAATTCAGAATCTTGCTTGAAGAGATTGTGGTTCATTTTCTAAATATTTGCTCTGTAATACTTCTAACATCCTTGGGGATATCATTTACACTTTAAAAATAATTAAAAGTACCTACGACATCAGGCATTCAAATAGGTACAGTAGCCTTCTAGATTTTCAGCTGGCTCTTTGCCTGTTTAGCATTTCATCACTTTCGTAAACAGAAGCACCCCCATGGCAATTACCGATAATGTGTTTTAGAATCTATATTGGATATAGATTCTGTGGTCTATATCTATGTTTGCATTTTTATTATTGAGTTGTAGGAGTTCTTTATAATTTTTAGGTATAAGTCTTTTGTAAGATAGATGATAGATGATAGATAGATAGACAGATAGAAAAATAATTTCCATCCAGAATGTGACTAGTCTTTATCTTCCTAGTATTTCTTGAAGAGCAGAAGCATTACATTTTTATAAAGCCCTTTTTTTGTTTGTATTTTAATGTCCCTAAGAAATCTCAACATCATGAAGATATTTTCTAATGTTTTCTCTGAGAAGCTGTATAGTTACTGCTTAAAGTTCAGGTCTATTTTTATCTTAAATGGTGTGAGGAAGGACTTGACCTTAATTGTGTGTATATTCATCCAATTGTTCCAATATTATTTATTGATAAGATTTTTCTCCCTCACTTAGTGGACTTGACATTATTCTTTTTTTATTTCTTCAGAGTTTTAATTTTTTATTTTTTAATATTTTTTTTATTGTTCAAGTACAGTTGTCTCCATTTGTCCCCACCACTCCCCCACCCCAGCCATCTCCACTCCCTACCCTTGATGCTACCCCTCTTTGGTTTTGTCCATGTGTCCTTTATACATGCTCCTGAAAACCCTTCCCCTGACATTACTCTTGAAAGTTAATTCCTTATATATATGTAAGACTATTTCTGGAATCCATATTCTGTCCCACTGATATATTTATCTATCTTGCCAAACTCACTCTGTCTTGATTATTGCAGTTTTATGGTCTTTAAACCAAGAGGGTATGAGGACTGCAGTTGTGTTCTCCTCTTTTAGGGTAGATTTTTTTGCTTGTTGCTCTTCTAGGTCCTTTCATTTCCATATAAATTTTAAAACATGATTTTCAAATTATACCATGCAATTCATTAAATCCATAGATCAATTTCAGGACAAAAGACATGTGAACAACATTATTTTCAACCTATGAACATGAATTTTTCCCCTTATTCATTTAAATCTTTTTTATTTTTCTCAGTAATGTTTTGTTATTTTTCAGGAAAGAGATTAAGCATTTTTTGTTAAATTTATTCCTAAGCATTATTTTTGATGCTATATTTTTTAGTTGAGAAAGGAAAATATTTTTATCTTATTTTAAGATTTCTAAGTCCTACTTGCATTCAAATAAATTTTAGAAAAATTTTATGAGTCTGACAGTGTTTAAATCTTGGAATGTAATTCCACCTGGATGCAACCATTACCAAATGGTAGTTACTGATTCATGCTAGCCCATCAAAGACAAATTTGACGGTGTTGGTAAAAAATGAGTCATATACACATAAATGAATCTATAGTAATATTTGCAGTGCTTCTTAATCCTCTAGCTTAATTTAGATTTTAAATTAACCATTGATCTTGAACTCTTAAGTACCCTTCATGGTTAAATGTACCCATACATTTAGACTCATAATAGGTCTAACATGACATCAAGGTGACCAGCAGGATTGGTGGTGATAAAAAATTCCTGAGGTCAGTACCTAAGTCTACAGTTAACACTGTGATCTTTCTATCTAGGTAAAGTAGATAAGAATGGTTATGAAATCTGCAAAGGGGACTAGAAGAGACCAGCAGGGCAAAGGGGCAGTGTGAGCCTGGCTACTGTAACTTGGCATGTGTCCTTGTACTTCAGCAAGGGGTGGACAAAAAATAAATTACTTCTTCTTCCTCTTATTTACTCAAAACAACAAGATATTTCTATTCCACAAATCTTGTCAATGGTCACATTTTATTGCACCTATCAAAATGTAAAGAATCAGTCCTAATAATAAAATCACCACATTTTCAGAAGAAATGTCATATACAATACATTAAGAATACATATCAATATACATTGATGGGTTTTCCCTCATTTTTTATTATCCTGATTGTGTAGGCATTTGAGCCACTATTTCTTCTTTTACATCAGATATGGTCTGTTTGAAAACTATTTCATCATCACCATTTGTTTCAGCCACTCAGAGACTTTCGTTTTTCTAAAAATGTTGGTGTACACATGGTCATGCAGCCCTGGCTCTCCTGCGTAAAGCCCCTTTTTTCTTCTTTGGTAAAACCTGGCAGTCCATGGAGTCTGATGATCTATGTGTAAGATCTCTCTTTTGCTCATAAAACTAATGTAGGAAAATCATACCTTCATTCTTGTTTAACTATTGTTTCCCTATTTTTTTCTTTTAAAAAATTCCTCTCTAGTCTGAGCTTTTGTTTTAAATAGTTATTTCTTCTTATACTGTTCCATCAATAGTATATGATGTCTTTGAAAATGGAAGATTCTTGTCCTTAAAAATGTCTTTGGGTATTTTTCAGATGACAGAAATCTGACACTTCAAGATACTTTTCCCCAAAAGGTAATTGTTTATTTTTTTCAGCCACTGTCTTGGCAGCATCTTCAGACTCAAAGAAGGCACAGCTTTTGCAATTTCTGCTTTTTTCCACTTCTGCACAGTCTGAGTGTTGGAACAGTGCCAGAATGGGAGCTAGGGGTCACAAAGCCCTCCAAGTATATGACCCACAGAGACTCTGGGAGTAAGTTTTCCTTGCTTGGCACATGCCAGCAAATTTCACCACCACCTCTCAAACTCTTTCTGCTCCTGCAGGTTGATGGCAGCATCTTGCTGCATCTGCTGAAACCTGTTCATGGAGCTATCCTTTTGGTGCTCTCTTAAGTGACATTTTAAAATTAATTTTCTAATTATTTTATTCTGGTATGTGAAAACACAATTAATATTTGTATGTTCACCTTTTATCTTCTGATCTTGCTAAAATTTTTAAAAGATTTTATTTATTTATTTTTAGAGAGAGGGGAAGGAAGAGAGAAAGAGAGGGAGAGAAACATCAATGTGAAGTTACTTCTTATGCACCCCCAACTTGGGGACCTGGTCTGCAACCGAGGCATGTGCCCTGACTGGGAATTGAACCAGCAACCCTTTGGTTTGCAGTCCAGCACTCAATTCATTCAGCCATACTAGCCAGGGCTAACCTTGCTAAATTTTATTTCCAGTAGTAAGATGGGATTTCCTCTCAGATAACACTCATCTGAGATTCAGTCTCTCTGTAACACATATGCAGAGGTGATGAGAAGTGCTAGTGGCCTGCCCATCTTGGAAAGATACTTGTTTTAGTCCATTTGAGCTAATTTACAAAATAAAGCCACTGACTGGATAGCTTTTAAATAATAGAAAATCATTTCTCACAGGTCTGGAAACTGGAAGTCAGAGTTCTCACATGGTCAGGAGAGGGATCTCTTTTAGACTAAAGACTTCTCCTTGTATCCTCACATAGTGGAAGGGGCTACGGATCTCTCTGGAACCTCTTTTATAAGGACACTGATCATATTTGTGAGGATTCTACTCTCATGATTGAAGCTTCATCATCAGATGAAGCTGAGAATCAAATCAATGATTTAGAACATGAGGAGGCCAAAAATAGCCATGCAAAACAAGAAGAAAAAGGAATCCAAAAAAATAAAGATAGTATAAGCAGTCTCTGGGACAACTCAAGAGGTCCAACATTTGCACCATAGAGGGGCCAGAGGGAGAACAGAAAGAGCAAGAAATTGGAAAGCTACCTGAAAAAAATAATGAAAGAACACTTCCTTAATTTGGTGAAGGATATAGACATGCAAGTCCAGGACACACAGAGAGTCCCAAACAAGATGGATGCAAAGAGGCCCACTCCAAGACACATCATAATTAAAATGCCAAAAGAAAAAGATAAAGAAAGAATATAAAAAGCAGCAAGAGAAAAGCAGTTAGTTACCTACAGGGGAGTTCCCATAAGACTGTCAGCTGATTTCTCAAAAGAAACTTTGCGGGCTAGAAGTAATTGGCAAGACATATTCAAAGCCATGACAAGTAGGGACCTACAGTCAAGATTGCTCTATCCAGGAAAGATATCATTTAGAATCTAAGGGCAGATAAAGAGCTCCCCAGACAAGAAAAAAATTAAAGGAGTTCATCATCACCAAACCATTAATATATGAAATGTTAAAAGGAATTATTTAAGAAAAATAAGATCAAAACTATGAACAATAAAATGACCAAAAATACATATCTACCAACAATTGAATCTAAAAAACAAACTAAGCAGCCAAGAAGAATGAAGACAGAATCACAGATACAGAGAGCATTTTGATGGTTGCCACATGGGAGGGGGTTGTGGGGGAATGGGTGAAGAGGTGAGGGGATTAAGAAATACAAATAGGTAGTCACAGGAAAGTACAGCATAGGAAATGGAGTAGCCAAAGAACTTTTATGCATGAACCATAGACAGGAACAATGGTGGGGAATTGCCTGAGGGAAGGAATGAGGGGTGGTAGGTGGAGGGAAGGCAAAGAGTGAAAAATCAGGACAACTATAATAGCATAATCAGTTAAAATATAATTTAAAAATGTTACTTTCCTACAGAAAAAAGAAAGAAAAAAAAGAAGCCAGATTCTTGCTCCTCCCTCCTTTGAAATAGTTTTAAAGTTGTGTATGAATTTTGAATATTTATATATTCAGTTTGCATCTATCTGTACCTAACCTGAAAACCAGAAATTTGTACTACTATTGTCAATTTACGATCACTAATAATGTCCTACCCTAGGAAAAAACCCCAACAGTACTAAATAGCATACGAGGAAATTCCAGTAGATGGTGCCATCGAATCTAAACTCTTCTCATTCCTTCTGTGTCAGTCAAGGACTGGGCAAAGCGTGTCTCACCTTTGTACACAGGAAGAGATATCTGAGAGGGACACATATTCCTGAGAATTTTTAAAAATGTAATTTTGATTCAGGAAGTTGGCAATTTGAGAGCACATACACAGTAAAATGATCCACACAAATTCTATAATCAAAGTTGGGCCTTTAGATGGGGAAAAGATCCCCAACAATGAGAATAAATTCATTGCAGTATAATCGAAGAAGAGTCAAAATGTTTAGTTAGCATAGCATTGCAGCATTGAGTAACTTTTATTTATTATTTCAATTGACAAAGTATGTCGTAATTGATATTCTCCAGACACGCTAAATGCTGGAAAAATGTTATTAGTGCTGTAACTTATGTAAATTGACTTAAAAATTCTCTCACTTATACATTTGTTAAATATTCCTAAATGTCAAATCAATATAATCATATTTGGAAAACATGTCAACATAGAAGTAAGATTGCACATACAGTCATTTAATTTGAAATAGAAGTATGAAGACTATAAAGTTAATGTACCTACTACAGGAGAATTTTACCTGTGGCATCTTTGCAAGTGGTAAATATCCTCTTTATTTTGTGAGAGAAAATGATGATTTTTGCTTCTAGTTTCTAATTTAGACATGAAATTTGCCATGTGAAAAAAGGACACATTTTGCAATGAACAAGATCTCCTAATGAAATATGTTCTGCATTGTGAGTATACATTTCAACTGATTGACAAATTTCACCAGGTGCTAATACTGTTTCTGATTTGAGTTGGGTGGACCCTATGGGGTCACGAAAACACAATCTAAGCACCAACAATTTCAGAGCTGTGGAAACTCTCTCCTACTACCGATGATGTCTAAAATATAGAACTCCCACTTTAACCACACAGATGTTATAAATGCATGCTAGAAAATTCTATCATGATAAGATCTATCAACTTCTGCAAATTGCTCACCTAACAAACATGCTATTTGAAGAAGTTATTTTCCAGATTGTCCAGGTGCCACCCCTGTTTTTAGGTAAATTATTAAAGATCATCTTATCTTAGGTTCCTCAATAAATGATTGTACTGAATAAATATTAAATAATTACGTGCTTAGCCTACGACAGTGACAAATTAAGAATCATACATTTGATCAGTTTTTTGGTATGTTTTGCAGAAATTCATATTTTCATTAATTCCTATGGAAATGTAGGTCTGTGCAAATATTTGAATTTCTTCCCTTTGTCAGAGAATGAGAAATGAATAATTCCATGAGTTTTGTTTGTTTATTTATTTGTTTAACCACACATTTTAAATGAATCAAGGGCTCGAGGGTGATATAGTTCAGCTCATGTATCTGATAATACCAGATGGCCACATATTATTGCAGGAATGAGCAGCAGGGTCAAAGAACCTTGGTTCAAGTCTCGATTCTGCTACTCCCCACTTGAATTTTTCCACTGAGTCTTGATTCCACTGAGCCTTAATTTTCAAAATGAAAGAGAATCCTGTGAGCATCCATCCCCCAACCCACTCACTCTGAAATATCTGACTTACCTAAAAAGACATAAAAAACGGCCCATACTTCTCGGCTACTCTGAATGCTAAGGATGATGGAGCATCATTTACAGGGAATTGGAGGAAGCAGGTATGACTCCAGAACTTTACACCCATTAGTCTTTTGTCTAGGAGCAAACACAACCTGTAGAAATATCCAGCAGCATCACAAGACTGTTCTGGAGGCAAGCACACAGCTTCACACAGCTTAGACTTAAGACACTGCAGACCTTTCTAATGGCTAACCAGAAGAAAAAACTCTTCCTTACCTTGCATGGCAGAAGAGCCAAGTTCCCATGTAGCTGGAGTCTCATATGGCTTATTTCCAATTTCAAAGTTTTGCACAGGTAAATCCACCTACAGGAAAGCATGTTAAAGGGGGCTGAGTGGACAGTGTAAAAGGTGATCTGTAATGTCAGACAGAGCCAGGAATGAAAAGAACAAAGAAATTGTGGAGCTGCAAAGTAGATGTCAAAGCAAAATACAAGTCAGTAGGATCCCAATAATTGCGTGTGGTGACAGATGGTTACTAGACTTTTCATGGTGATCACTTCCTAAAGTATGTAAGTGTTGAATCCCTGTGTTCCTGAAAAAGGGTCATTTACAGTGATTAATGAAACAAAGCATAGTTATAATGAGTGTAGTTAACATAGCATTAAATTATAGAGATAAAAATATGATAGGACTAAAAGGACCTATTGATAAAAATATTTTTAGAGGTGTTCAACCAAATCAAATGAGAATAGGAGATTTGATTAATGCTACTTAGAGTGAAAGAGATAAGCACAGATGTAGCATTTTATTCTGTAGAAGTTATGTATTTTCTTTAAATATCTATACTACAGCTATAATATTTTTCATATGTTAGTCACAAATAAAACCTTAATAGGAAGTAAATCCACAAAGCACAAATTTTGTGTAGTATATATTCTGGTTAGACTACATTAACACCAGAAATTAATAAAGGTCCCCACCTTTAGAAATTGTTGTGGCTTCTCTGCTTAATGAGTATTATTTTGAAGAGAAATTAAATATATAATTGTTATTTTTAGAATATTAGGGAAAACATTTCATTTTAAAATATTTATGCATATAGTGGATTATTCACACAAAATAATAGCTTGATCTCATTAAAATGTTAACATTAAAGAATCATAACCACAATGACTATTTTTTAAAGATTTTATTACTTTATTGTTGTTCAATAACAGTTCTCTGTGTTTTCCCCCCATCACTCCCCTCTACCTCAGCCAATCCCACCTCCCTCTCTTGCTCCCACCCTCCCCCTTGGTT
>VMDR010031168.1:0-12129 GCA_007922815.1 Macrotus californicus | reverse complement strand
CCCCCTTTATTCCCCTCCACCCTGCACACCCCTTCCCACCCACATTCCCCCTCTTCAGTTCATGTCCATGGGACATATATATAAGTTCTTTGGCTTCTCCATTTCCTATACTATTCTTAACCTCTCCCTGTCTATCTTCTACCTACCAATTATGTTTCTTATTCCCTGTACCTTTTCCCTTTTCCTTGGGTCCAACTTCTTGGGGACCCTCTGAGCTTCCTGGGCTTCCTGGAAGTCTATTTCCTTTGCCAGATTGGGGAAGTTCTTCATTATTTGTTCAAATAAGTTTTCAATTTCTTTCTCTTCCTCTTCTCCTTCTGGCACCCCTATGATTCGGATATTGGAACATTTCAAGATGTCCTAGAGGTTCCTAAGCCTCTCCTCATTTTTTTGAATTCTTGTTTCTTCATTGTGTTGTGGTTGAATGTTTCTTCTTCCTTCTGGTCCACACCGTTGATTTGAGTCCTGGTTTCCTTCCCATCACTGTAGGTTCCCTGTACATTTTCCTTTATTTCACTTAGCATAGCCTTCATTTTTTATCTAATTTGTGACCATATTCAACCAATTCTGTGAGCATCCTGATTACCAGTGTTTTGAACTGTGCATCTGATAGGTTGGCTATCTCTTCATTGCTTAGTTGTATTTTTTC
Source organism: Macrotus californicus (assembly GCA_007922815.1). Classification (NCBI taxonomy): domain Eukaryota; kingdom Metazoa; phylum Chordata; class Mammalia; order Chiroptera; family Phyllostomidae; genus Macrotus; species Macrotus californicus. The sequence continues at coordinate 11,480 of VMDR010031168.1, read as the reverse complement.
TAGAGCTTTGATCTGTTCTTTCATTTGGGCCATTTTTTTTTTGTCTTGGCCTATCTGTTATGTAGTAAGGGGCGGAGCCTTAGGTGTTTACAGGCAACCCACGTTGCTTTGTTCTGACACTGTTTCTGGGGGAGGGGTCAGATAGGGAACACTGCCGCTTGCTCTGCTCTCTGCCAGTTTTCAGTCACTTCCCCTGCTATCCACAGTCAAATTGGGCCCTTCTGGTGCTGATTCCTATGTGGGTGGGTTGTGTACATTCTAGGACCCTGTGGGTCTCTCCAACGAGCTCTCCTGTGAGTCTGGGAGTTTCTCCCGCTGCCACCTCAACCCCAACAGGTGTTTTCAGTCAGAGGTTTGAGGCTTTATTTCACTCTGCTGGGACCCTGGTTTGTGTGGTCTGTCTTACTCCCCAGTTGTTCCTCCCAGTTTATCCGCACACAATTGTGGGACCACCCAGTCCACAATCCCTTGCCCACCCTGGTCCACCAGCCACCACCTTGCCGCAAATCCTCTCTGCCCAGGTGCCTGTCTCCACCCCTCCTACCAGTCTGGGTGAGTGTTTCTTCTTTAACTCCTTGGTTGTCGGACTTCCATACAGTTCGATTTTCATCAGTTCTGGTTGTTTTTTGTTTTTAAATTTGTTGTTGTTTTTCTTTTGGTTGTGCAAGAAGGCACAGTGTATCTACCTACGCCTCCATCTTGGATGGAAGTCTATTTATCCCTATATCTTAATGATCCTCAGATTGAGATATGTTATATTCTTTGGTTAATGTTTCAACATATCATGACAGAGATACACATTGTTTCATGATTGTTTTTATTTGTGGGTGTTTGAGTGTATATTTGTGTGCCCCCGGTTATGAAGTTAAAAGTATATTCTCTGCTACGTTGTGATATCACCAAACTTTTGAAAAGCCTTCACTGCTTTCAGTGCTTTATGAGGTCCTTCTAACACTGTGTGGTTGCTGAAGTGTGTGTGCATTAGATGTTTGGCATATAAAATTTAACATTTGTAATGTTGTTGACTAGTAAGCCTCATCATAGAACAAGACCATGTAATAATTTGTTATTCAGCTAAAGCACAAAACTGAATGATACACATTTCAAGACTTGGTGAGTAACCACTCTGTGTCCATATTTCAATGTATTTTTTTGTGTTTCTCATTGTTCTTGTGCATATGGAAGTGATAAGAACTTTTATTTCTTTGTAAAAATTGCCATAACCATTGGAGCTAGAGATGAACATGAAGGGGAAGAAAAGAGTCTTGGCCTAATGTTCACATTCCTGGAGTTCTAACCTCATGGGCCCCACTTGGGGTTTCTGCATCATAAAGGAATCTCTGGGGAGGCTTGCTTATCTCTAGCTGAGTGCTAGCATCCTGTATTGCACCCTCACATGGAGTTACCTGTGGACACAATTTTTGGGAGCAGAAGAGGAAAACTGTAATTTCTTCCCCACAGCCCCCCTGTGTGGCATCTCTCCCTGCTCTGCCCTTGCACTTGGGCTGTGCAGAGAGATCTTTCTGTCTTCCCTCCAAGGTCATTTCTACATGGCCAGTCACAGAAATCTGCCCCAAATTCTCTCTTCTCTTTGGAACTCCTATGATGTGCTCAGAACTAAAGACCCCTATGGCTAAGCCATCAATTTTCCTGTTATACATTTAACATATAGATTAATGATTGATTGCAGGTATATTCTGAACTATGTAATTTCCTATGGACATATATGAATTTCCTAAAGCAATCCTACTTTCAGAATGATAATATGAAAGTCATTATTATGCTGGTAAGACCTAGTGACTTTAGTTTTAAACTATATATTAACTTATATGCTAGGGCATGAAAAAAATAGCAAAGTGAATTGCAGTCTTGAAAGCTGCACTGATTTGTTGAACTGAACTCATTTAAAAAGAACTGAATATGTGATTGAACTTAAATTTTTAAAAAATGGTTTGGTCCCAGAAATTTAAAAAATTCAAATTTTAAATTATCTTATGGATAATTGAAGCACATACTAATACATTTTTTCTATAGGGAAAAGAACTGTTGCAGAGATGGATATATTGACATTCCCCCCAGAGTTTCCACATGAGATAGATTCCTGGAGAAGAGACAGGGTGCTGGAGCAGTGAGGAAGGATGGTGGAGGGAGAGGAGGATGTCTCACAGCTGGTGGAAGGATCACACCAGGCTTGTGAGAGGCATGATACTTTACTGGTACTCTTTATTCTTTTCTTTCATTTCAAATTTCTGCCCTATCTTACTGCTTTTGACTTTTTTGTCTTCTTTTTTAAATTCCTTTTTATAGTCCCTCTCAGTGCTTTCACTTATTCTCTCCCCCTTTGCTTCTACGTGGTTGCTCATTTCTTTTTTCTTTCTTTTTATTAAAATATTTTATAGAGATATAACTGACATATAACATTTTGTTAATTTCAAGTCTATAACATGACAATTTGATATTTATATATGTTGTAAAATGATAACCACGATTAAGTCTAATTAACAGTTGTTACCCAATTTTTTTTCTTCTGATGAGAACTTTTAAGATATACTCTGAGTAACTTTCAAAGATACTATACAGTATTATTAACTATAGCCAACATGCTGTGCCGTACATCCCTATGATATTTATTTTATAACTGGAAGTTTGTACTTTTTGACCCCCTTCACCCATTTTGTACCCCTCCAAGTCCCAACTCTGGCAACCAGCAGTATATTTTCTGTATATAGGAGCATGATGTGTTTGGTTGGTTTTCAGGTTCTGTATATAAATGAGATCATATGGCATTTGTCTTTCTCTCTCTGATTTATTTCACTTGGTATAATGCCCTCAAGGTCCATCCATGCTGTTGCAAATGACAGGATTTCATTCTTTTTTATGACTAATATTTCATTGAATGTATCTACCACATTTCCTTCATCTATTCATTCATTTAGGGATACATAGGTTGTTTCCATATCTTAACTATTGTAAATGAAGTCACAGTGAAACAAAGGAGTACATATATCTTTTCAAGTAGTGTTTTAATTTCCTGGATAAATACCCAGAAGTAGAGTTGCTGAATCATATCCTAGTTCTATTTTTAATTTTTTGAGGAACCTTCACACTGGTTTTCACAGTGGCTGCACCGGTCTGCATTCCTATCAACAGTGCATGAGGATCCCCTTTTCTCCACATCCTCATGACACTTGTTGTTTGTTGATTTATTGATGATGGCATTCAAACAGGCATGAGATAATATCTCATTGTGGTTTTTATTTGCATTTCCCTGATGATTAATGATATTAAGCATCTTTTCATATACCTGCTGGTCATCTATATGTCTTCTTTGCAAAAATGTCTATTCAGATCCACTGCCAATTGGTTAAGTCAGATTGGGTTTTTGATTGTGTGTGTGTGTGTGTTTTGAGTTGTGTGAGCTTTTTACACGTTTTGGATATAAACCCTTTATTGGATAAATGATTTGCAAATATTTCCCTCCATTCAGTAGATGGCCTTTTCATTCTGTTGATTTCCTTTTAGTCTTCCCTTCAGTGCTTTTACTTATATTCCCTCCCTTTCCTTCTAGGTCATTACTCATTTATTTCAATTTCCTATTAGTTTTTATCCTTCCTTTGATCCTATATTTCTCTTCTCCATTGTCCCTGCCCCCACTTTTCCTCTTCTCTTTTCAGTGTATTGTTTCTGCTGGCCTAAGCTCACTTTCTACTCTGTCCCCTAATCCCTTTCCTCATTATGTAACAGCATTTGCTCACTTGAGGATGCAGAGTGATAGTATTTAAGTTCCTCTCATATTTTATACACTGAAGGAAAGCATGGCCTGTGTTTACAATATGTCAGGAGCAGAGCAGACTTATGAAGGTACATCAAGAGGTTTGCTGAGAAATGGTAGCCCTAGGTGAAAGATTAAAATTGTGAGGCATTGTCAGGTGAAAAAAATGTTTATTTATATAAAACAAGTTTATAAATATACTTAAATGGTTTGAAATAACAAATATATTATAAAAGGTATATTTTATTTTTTTAAGTATTTTTAAAGATATTATTTATTTATTTTAGAGGGGGGAGGGAGAGAGGGAGAGAAACATCAATGTGTGGTTGCCTCTAGCGCACCCCCTTCCAGGGACCTGGCCTGCAACCCAACCATGTGCCCTGACTGGGAATCGAAGTGGTGATCCTATGATTCTCAGGCCAGCACTCAATCCACTGAGCCATGCCAGCTAGGGCTATAAAAGGTATATTTTAAAGTATTTTAAAGCATATTTAAAATAATTAAGGTTTTATACTCCCTGTTCATAACTTCTATTTCAAACATTTGAGATATGTTATGAATTTCAAAGTACAAATATCACAAATGTATTAGTCCTATAAAATTCTTAAGGACTTCAAAACCAACCTGAGCAGGGTTGGTTGTGATCTTATAAAAAGTTGTCCAAGTTTCCTAATGTCTGTAAAATAGACATAGCTTCACATGGCTGTGGTGACAACTGGATGTAATTATAGAGAAAAATTACCCAGCATACAACATGTGCTCTCAGTTATTGTTTTCCTGTCTCTGCTTTCACCCTTTAAATTTGCTAATGAATTGCTAGATGCTGTTATACATACCTACAAAATTTAAGTGGCTTAAAAATATAGAATTTCTTTCTTCACTTGTGTATCAGCCCCACTGTAGGTGTGTCTGGTTGGCATGGAGGCTTTGCTCAGTGCCATTCAGGAACTAAGTGAATGGAAGAGGCTCTGCTATGAGAACAACAATTCTGTTCTGTGTCAAGGGGCATGACGTTTGGTGGACAATGAGCTGTCTTTGATATATCCTTCCTCTCTCCCAGCATGCTATATTCTTCCCTTCTCTTGTTCATTCTATTTCCCTTTTCTGAAGCAAAGGAATCTAGAATGCTGGCAAAAGAGTGTCCAAGTATATGTGATGTTATGCACTCGCTGAACTCATGGGGAAAGAAATTGACATCTGAAGGGTCCTAGAAATTGGAATTAACAAGAGAGGTAAAAGAATCAGAGGACTCAATGGGTTTCTAAAGGCAGTAGATACTAGTTGAGTAAGTGAATAATGAATAATGAGGTAGGTATAAGGTAGTAAGAACTGAAATAGGAGCATTTGGTCAGAGTTGAGATGTAGGAAGCTAATAGTTCACAAGTAGAATAATTCCAGGTGAGGAAAAGGTACAGTGTGGCCTTTGAAGTGTTGCTGAAGTGGAGTGGAGAAGAAGGTAACTGGCATTTAATTTGCTTTATAGCTGGAAGGAAAGGCTGTAAGAGGAGCCATCTATGCAAACATTAAATACACTCACAATTATGTCAGGGGTTGTGTTAGAGAGGATGGTCTGAAGCTGCTAAGTTATCAGGTCTCACCATCAACATTAATTACCACATATAGCACAATGAGATGAGAATCACAACCCTAATCAGCACATTTGTATGACATGCTACAATTTACAAACCTTTATTGTGCATCTAATCCCACTAATATAAGCCTGAAAGTGCCTAAACTGGACACAGGATTGTTTTCAAGATGAAAAGGAGTTTATTATTCTAGCTTCAGTGGAGTGGCTAAGGAAGACTTTTAGAGACAAATGAAGGATGACCAAGTTAGATCAGTTGCTAATTTCTTCACAAGAAGATAAAGACTTTGATGGAATTCCACTTTCAATTGCTATTGCCCACTTCTTGATTCAGAGAATGAATGGAACTCAAATATCATACGTTTTTGGTAGTGCTTTGTTTCTTATCTAGGAGTTTGCTCAAATACTGAAAGGGCCTTCATCTCCCTTGTAATAGAGTTTCACAGTGTGAATCCCAAAGACAGTCTCCTACGGTTTGATAAACACATTGCTCTAAAGCTGCAATGAGATAAAATGACCCAGTCTTGCTTAAGTAGAAATAAAAACCTTTTTAAAAAAGTTTTGAGTGTTACCCACTATATCTAAGCAGATCTAAAGACATAGGTACAGTTGCAGTATGTAAAAGACACAGGAAGAGGGAAATCAGAGGCAGTGACTGACAGAGTACAAAAACTATTGCCAGAGGTACCATGGGAAGAACTGGAGTGAAGTCAAGGAAACATAAGAGAATCGAGAAGTGTATTAACAAAAAGGTCACTGAATTGAAAAAAAGAATTGAATTGGTGGTAACTAGTTGGCCACTGCTTTGCAAAGTCCACACTACAAGTGCCAGCTAATCAGTGTTGCAAAGGTCACGTTTTTAGCTGGCACAAGCTCTGTGTTGTGCTACCTACTTGGAGGAGGCCAGGAAAATGTTTCTTGTGCCAGGCTGTTGACAGGGATTTTAGGTTTTTGCATCTAATTAGTGCTGTATTCTTTTCTAACATGGAAATATTTGTATCTTTATAAATTTTACCCATTTGACAGAATCTTTACCAATTTTTACAATGTCATCCCCATTTGTAATTTGAGTGTTTCTTCTGCCTGCCCTCTGTCTGTCTGCCTCTCTCTTTCTCTCTCAATCTGTTTCTGTCATTGGAAACAATAAGATAACCCCTAGAAAGAAGCAGACCCTTCTGGAGGAGACTCTGGCTTGATCTCAGCCTGGTCCTATCGATAATGACTAAAGAGTGGAAAAAGCATAAGGTTTTCCTTCAATAGCCTTCCATCAGACCTATGCTCACTAGCCCTCTTGACTCTAAGAAGAGTAACATTTTATATGACTTTTCACACTTTCTGTGAGTTGTGTACATTAGCTCACATGTTACACATTAAATTCTTGGTAGCATTCTCAAAAGAGAAATAAGGTCAACAGACCCTCAGTTCTCTGAGGTTAGTGTTTTCAGTGGGTAGAATCAGCTGCCTTCTTGCTATCAAAATACCCATGTAGCTCAGCAAAACTACCTTCTAAAGATATGATATCAGAAAAGCAAGTGTGATTTACTTACATTACATAAAGTATAGATTGTTTTCACCTTCTAAAGCAGTCTGGGATCTTAGTCCTTGGAATATTAAAAGATGATATAAACTATATTACTCCACTCTTGACATTATTGCCTGCAAAATAGGCTGTTTGGCTTCTGTATTTTCATTTTGTCATAATCAGGGCCAGGTGACAAGGGATCAGAACAAGGAGTTGCAACTCATAAGTCCTTGGCATACTGAGGTCATGACTTGTGGGTCAATGGCCTACAAGCAAAGTGAGACTGTCACAGCACTCCTGGATCTGAGAACCAGAAAACCAGAATGATAAGGGTGGGTCAGTAAGAGCCATCCAGAGACGCAGACAAGTGGCTGGAATCTGGGCAACAGACCTGCTGTGGACAGCTGTGCAGTTTTTACTGTACACAAAACCCCCTTTACACTGGTGGCAAGAGGGGCTAAAACCTAGCTTACGTTATGCTCATCAAGTCTTGCACTTTGGTGCAGCTCTGTGTTTTCCAAAAGAAAGCACTCATGGATTACCAAGCTGTGGGACCACTGGGCTTCATCCATCCAGAAGATGTGTCTTTTCTGCAGAGGCCAAGGATAGGTTAGCAGTGACTCTGCCAGAGAATTTTCTTAGTATAATTTGAAGCCACCTTTTTTTTTTTACTTAAATCTCCATAATTAATTAATTGATTGATGCATTTATTTTTTAGCATAGTAAGGAATACTTTATTCAGGGGGTAGAGGCATGGTCATAGATATATGGGCCACTGCAATGGGGTCTTGCATTGGGGAAGAGATATTAGATTCAACAATGAATTCAACAGCAAAAAGTGGGATTTTGTAGCCAAGGCTCAGGATAAGGGGTCAGTGGATGGAAAATTACTGAAAGGAAACATCAGGGTTAAGGGGGATTCTGGTCAAACCAACCTAATAGGATCCTTACTGAGGCCAGCCATGCTGATCAGACATCACCCGAGGGGATGGTGAACAATGAGGAACCTGATTAGATATCAAGGGTGATCAGATATAGAGGTGGGGCAGCGATTATGGCTAAACTGACTTAGCAAGATTCTTGCTAAAATTGGACAATCGAAGGACAAACATGGAAATTCAAAAGTTAAGGTCTTGTTGAAAAGTTCAGAGGACACTGGCTAGAGTCTGATCAAGGAGAGAATCTTTGTTATCATATATCAAAGATTTATTTCAAAGTTATCCCAAAAGAGTTTATATGAAAGACATTTCAAGTATTTCTGTCTTGATAGAGTCTATACAAATTTATTAATAATCATTGTTAATTTGAATACCAAAAAGGTCCATATAAAGACAATTAGAATTCTGTGAAAATGGATCAAGGTTATTTGGCTTCATCTAAAAATAATCAATTAGAGTTTCCAGAGAAAGCTCTTTCTTCTTCCTTTTTATTGAATTTATTGGGGTGACACTGGTTAATAAAATTATACAGGTTTCAGGTGTACAGTTCTGCAACACATCATCTGTACACTGTATTGTATGTTTGTCACCCCAACTCAAGTCTCCCTCCATCATCATTTATAGTTCTTATACCCTCCTCCACCCACCTCCACCTACTCCTCCATCCCCAGCAATCACCATGTTGTTTGTGTCCATGAGTTCTTTTTCTTTTATTTTCTTTTTTGTTCAAACCCCCCACTCCCCAGGTCCCCTCCCCACCTCCCAGACAGCTGTCAGCCTAATCTCTTTATCTATGAGCCTGTCCCTATTTTAGTTGTTAGTTCAGTTTGTTCATCAGATTCCACATATGAGTGAAATCATATGGTACTTTTCTTTCTCTGAGTAGCTCATTTGACTTAGCATAATGCTCTACAGGTCCCTCCATACTGTTGCAAAGGGTAATATTTTATTCTTTTTTACAGCCAATTTCCAGAATTTATTTGATATAACTGAAACTTTGTACACTGTGCCCACCACCTCATTTCCCTCCCCCCAGACTACTTCCATTCTGTTCTCTGCTTCTATGTGTTTGACTATTTTAGATTCCACATATAGATGAGATCATGAAGTATTTGTCTTTCTGTGTCTTGCTTATTTCACTTAGCATAATGTCCCCCAGTTCCTCCCTGTTGACACAAATGACATGATTTCCTTCTTCTTAAGGCTAAACAATATTACATTGTATGAAAAAGTGCTCAATGTTACTAATCATCAGAGGACTGCTAATCAAAACTATAATGAGATATCTCTACATGCTTGTCAATATGTCTATTATTAAAAAAATAAAAGACAAATATTGGTGAGGATGTGGAGAAAAGTGAACCCATGTACAAGGTCCAACACAAATAATACCCTTTTTTATTATGAAATCTCTTATTACAAAATCATAAGCATATAATTCCGTAACATAACAATATCACACTCAAGCATACCATATGACATTTTAGATGAAATGTTCAAATTAAAACTATAAATTACACCCATATTATTACCCTACCAACCATGCTTGCGCAGGCGTTACTTCTACCAGACCCTGTATATTGTTGATGGGAATGTAAATTTGTGCAGCCACAATGGAAAACAATATGAGGTTTCTCAAAAAAATTAAAATTATAATGAAAATTCAATCCAGCAATACTACCTCTGGGTAGATAGCCAAAGTAATTCAGATCTGGATCTCAAAGAGGAGTCTATACTAGCATGTTCATTGCATTATTCACAATAGCCAATACATGGAAACCAACCTAAGTTTCCATCAGTGAATGAAAAAGAAAATGAGGCCATCTCTTTAGCTTGATGTTAAATAACTGGTTGCCATAAAATTTAAGTGTTTAGATAGGATTAGGCAATGCCAAATATTATTAATGTACTAACATCAAGAAAATTTAAACCCTAAAGCAATTTTTGCTTCAGCTTTTGGGATTCTCTGTTTTTTCAATGATCAATCTCAGAGGTCCTGGTCCAAGCCTTATCTATGGGAAGGAGCTATGAAGATAGATCCCTGGTGAGGTGGGGAGAGCAGCAGCAATTCCATGTGATTCCTCTTTAGGTCTTTCTCTACCTTCATGCCATAAATACTTATTTGATCCCACATTCTCAGATTGTTGTTTCTTTTTCTTAGATAAGCTGGTAGATGAGAACTCAGGTCCAGATGTCAGTTTGGCAGACCAGGGGATTTTATTTAGGGGAAAGAAGATTTGTGTGAGATTTTGGGACAGATCAGAGGATAAGCTTAGAACTCTTATGATGTCCTCAGATATCTGGAAGCAATAGAGGATGCTAACACAGCAGGATAAAGCATTGAAAATGCTGGAGATCTGAAACTAGTCACTGTTCTACCACTAGCTTCTGGAACAAAAGGAGCACAGTTGATCCATGCCACTGAGAGTTTTGTCCAGAATTCTGTGAGCTAGTTCAACCCTAGTTATTTTGCCATTCTATGTCTGTGTATATGATGAGAAATGACCATGTTCTTCCTAGAACTCTCTGAGAATGTCTAAGGCAAAAGTAGGGAAATAATTTTTTTTTAATTCTGGTGCTTTTTCATTAAATACAACCATTCATCTCTCTTTCTGCCCTGAACACACCAAAACACTTTAATTAGAGCAAAGAAACAGCATATCTCCACATGACATTCCATGAATGTCCTTCTCGGCTCAACTATGTTGATCTCATGTCTGACCACAAAAACCTCTTAATCATACAACATCCAACTCTTAGTTCTCCATCCCTTCCTCCCATCCCAACCTCCACAGCCAGAGTAGACCACAAAGCTTGATCATGCTATACCCTCCATTCATTTTTCTTTTGAGTTATTTTTACATAGGAGACCCAGTCCTCTTTTAGCAGTTTGGCTCTCTAAATAATTTCCATTCTAGTTGTTAACATTTGAGTTAGTATCCTCCTGTCCATACAAGCTTCACCTCTCTCCTGCAACTGACCTTTGGTTTGTTCTTGTTCACTGCATCAGAAGACTCCTCTATTCTGCACCCTTTTGGGTGTGATGGCTAAGCAACATCCTTCTTTTCACCTAGATCCACCTAAGACCCATCATAGGGTATTCTGCTAACTCTCACTTCTGTATAACTGTTAATCAGACAGTACCAATATTGGTATGTAAACTGTGATGTTTTCTAGGGTGCCAAATATTAAAGTTGGAAGAAGAAGCAGATTCTGAATTCCCCCAACCCCCATTCAGCTCTTCAGCAGTTTACCTGTATCACAACTGACATGCTTTTTCTCTGGCAATTAAATCATTGCCAAGATCCTGGGATGAGAACAAGCAGAGGTTTTGGAGGAACTATTTATTAATTAATAAAGACCCCTCAGAAGTAATATAGATATATACAACAATTGCATGAAACACAGAAATCATCTTGCAGTAGTCTTCATATTGTTCTTTTCATTGTTTTGCCTTAATTTATATATTGTTTTGTTACATATATTTATTTCTTCTTGTTCTTAATTTTTCCTTGTCTACTTTATATTTCTACTAGACTGTTAGCAAATGAGTTCAAGGGTGGCAGCTGACTAGTATAAACTCCATAGCATTTAATATTAAGACAGGTATGTTGTGGGTATAAATTATTATCGGTGATGAGATACATTCATTATGATGGT
>VMDR010031167.1:0-12131 GCA_007922815.1 Macrotus californicus | reverse complement strand
TTATATAAAGTGCAAAACAGAACTAAACAATGCACTGTTTGTGGCCGCACTCCATGGTATGAAAACAAGACCAGGAGTGATCTCCTGAAGGCAGAGGGGAGGGTACTGTCTGGTAAAGGGTCATAATGACATGTAAGGCCCTGGGAAGGTTTTCCTTTTTGCTTTAAGCTGGGTGGTAAGTACATTTTACAGCTTTGATACTCTATGTATATTTGATAAACACTCCTTTTGGATGTATGATAACTCCCACAACAAAAAATCACTTTAACAAATAAAAAACACTTAAAATACCCGCCTTCACCAAAATACATAATACTTTAAAAATATGTAATAAATGCTTCTTATGGCACATATAAATTCTATTTTATTGTGGTAAGAACATTTAAAATAACATCTAACTTCTTACATAGTTTTAAATGTGCAATACAGCATTTTCATCTGTGGGCATAATGCTGTCCAGCAGATCCACAGAAGTTATTCAGCTTGCACATGTGCATCTTGCTAATCGACCGGTACAAAGTTATACAGCATTTTCATCTGTGGGCATAATGCTGTCCAGCAGATCCACAGAAGTTATTCAGCTTGCACATGTGCATCTTGCTAATCGACCGGTACAAAGTTACAGAATACTTTCTTTTTTACTTGCATATTTATATCCGCATGCTTGGAAATTATAATTTAATTAACTCTCTAACATAGGCCAGGGCTGACAAGGGCAGTAGAGCATAGTTTTGAAAAACCCAATTTTGTAGTCAGAGGAGCATGGCTGAAACCCTGGCTCTGCCAGCAGTTAGCTGGAGGACTTCAGAGAAATCAATTTTTCCTTTGGTTCCATTTTCTCAACTGAAAAAAAAGTGTGGGTAATATCTATTTCATAAAATGGTTACAAGTCATTTTTGAAAATTATGTAATTTTTTAATCACCCATAGTATTCTATTTTAACTTGAAACTATACATTTTTAACACAAGTTCTGTCTGGATTTTTTTATTGTTGTTCAAGTACAGTTGTCTCCATTTTCCAGGGTCCTCAAGGAACATGTATAAAGGACCCATAGACAAAGCCGAAGGGAAAATTATGTAATTTTTTTACAAACTATGAACATTAAAAACAATGTCAGGCCCATCAGTAGGGTATAATAAATGATTTTAAGAGCAGAATACAGTAGTCTGATAAAGTTTTCCAAATAAAACTAAAGGCCCCCCATTCTTCACTCTATCCTGGTGTTCCTGTCAAAAGATAGAACCCTCAAACCTCCAGCACCACCCCCACCTCAACACAAACTCCTACACTACCAAATCCGTCCATTCCAGTGTCATTTTGCCAAAAATCTTCTCAGTATGAAAATATGTCAAGTGTTTTTTTCCCTAGATTAGAGCTTAATTTCTGTGGAGTGTGTGTGTGTGCCTGTGTGTGAGGTGACTCACGGCAGCCTCTCCTGTGAAAGGGTGGTTTGTGCAGACACCACAGGGAAGCAGGGTGTGTGCCGTGGGTGCACAAACATGTGTGATTTGGGGGCTGATGAGAGGATCTCTGTGGATGGATGGGAAGAATCAAACATAACACACCCTGCAGTCTAATTAACTATGCTGCTTCGAAATGGGTTTCCTTTGCTCTTGCTCCTGAATGGCAGCTTACAAGTGGGATATTATGGCTGAATTCAGTGTGGAGACCCATTGCTCAGGTGAAATAACAGATTCATGCAAGGGAAGGGAAAATGTAGTGATCAAGGCTAAATATTTCAGTAGCTTCATTTTTGATGTTTAGACACTTTACTTAGACTGACATTATTTATCTGTCAATGTGGAAATAACTATTTTTTGACCTACTGGCATTCTTAATGAAAATGATATGCACTTCTGAGGGAGTTGCATTTGTGACAAATTCAATAGGGAGTAGTCTTGGAGTGTTTTTAATAGAGTTGCCATCATTTTTGACATATTGGAAAAACATACTCTCTTAATGGCACACAAATGTTACAATTCCTTAAGAAACTGATGTAAGAATGATTTTTTTCATTTAAGAAAATAGCTTCCAATCTCTTCACAATCAGTATTTTCCGAATAATAAATAAGTATGATATAGTGAAGTTATTTACATATGACATCAGATCAACTTTTAATTATTAAACTATTTCTAATATCATTAGTAATCATACATGCTATATAACTCTGGTAGCCCCAAGAATGCGGCCAACCATCTATCCATTCACTACTTTCCTAGCTACCTCCTCAGGCTGTATGAATGATGCAGTCTAGCTTCATCTTTGTCACTGTAGAAGACTCTTTATTTATTTATCAGGAGGCCCTGGCTCATTCTCTGCTGCTTCCAAATTATCTTTTCTGAGTTCACAGTGACTCAGCATTCTACATAGGCTAACAGAATGCTACAACTCAAGAGGACATGTTGTCTGACTAATCTTTTTCCTGAAACTGAAGTCAGAGATACAAAGTAATGATGACACCCACCCTCCCTCTACATTCACTTGAGCTTTCTGCCCCTCCAGCCCTCATCTGTCCTTTCCAATCTCAGAAGAGCGGTTCCTCTTTATTTCTAAAAGGAGAGATTCTGGGTTGGGTCTCATTCCTTCCCTCACCTAATGTAAATTAGGAGGAAACTAGTTTGCATAAAACACATTTTTCTTTTGGTCATATTTATCATTTCTCCTGTTGTTCACAGATGATGCAGTGTGGCTTAAGTGGCTGCCAATGGTAATCACTACCTCAAATTTTGATAAAATGGAAAGTGCTGAATTCCAACTTTCCTCAACTGATTTTCCCCCTACCACAGGCCAAAGGGGGGTCTTCCACCTGGAACTTTATTATGTCCAGCTGCTGCAAACCAACAGTAATTATTAGCTTACATGTTCAAGCTTTGCTTTGCAGGAAGAAAATGTTTAAAAGAAAATGGAACTGCAATAACTTCATTACAATATAAAGAACATTTATTTATAAATTTCAAAATTTACCCACCACTGATCTAGATGCATTTCTGAGTATCAGTTTACTTCTTTAGCATCAATCACAGAATCACAGAGCTGGAGGAGTCATTGAAAAGTCATCAAGCCAATCATCCTGGTTCAGATGCAACTGGACCCATATGAGGCTAAGAAAGTGCATGCGTAGACACACACACACACACACACACACACACACACACACACACATATCTCCTTTCTAACGAAGTCCAAATAAGTGGCTACAACATCCCTTCTTATCATCTCTCCAAATCTCAAGACCTCACCAGCTCATCAGATCCTTTTGAAATACAATTAACCCTCTTTTGTTTTGTTTGAGCTTCAAACAAAAGGGAAAATACTTGGTAACATTTGCATATTAACCTTAATAACAGAAATTACTAATGAATATGGAAAATAATGAGGCACAGAGAATGAGGCCATGGAAGGTGAGACTCACCATATATCTCCCGTGAAAGCCACCCTCACCCAGGACTTGATAATGACTGCAAGATAAACATTTGGATTCTTTCCATCTTATTTTTTCCTTCCTTGCTAAGATTTCTTTTCCCCCTTTCTCTTTTACTTTCTGGAAACAAACAAACAAAAATTTGGCAGATGTTAGATAAAAGTCCTGGACTTTTCCAACACAATGGAAGTCGCGATATTGTGAGCTTGCCAAAGGTTAGAAAATTATTCTGCTAAATGTGTTCAAATTCTGTGAAATCCCTGTTACTGTCTCTGCTCTCCAGGACATGGATCCTAGCTTCCTGCTCAGCAAAGCAACCGTGAGCACAGAGCAGTAAAGAGGCGTCACCACCGCCAGCCCTCCAAGGAGCCAATGATGGTTAGTTCTCAGAGCTTTGATGGCTCTCACGTGCCATATCAAAAGGACCTGCAGGGGGCTTTTCAACAGGCTTCCAATGGCACCATGAAAGAGAAGCGTTCAGTAACAGTTTTTGAAACTGGGCTGAGACTGAAGCTGGAACCAGGCCCACTTCACATGCATCCGCCACCCTCCCCCAGAATGTGCCAGCCTTGCCTACTATCCACTACTCTGCCTCTTTCCTTATGCTTGGAAAGTCGCCTTCCTTACCCAAAACGGTAACAAACACACGGACTGTAAAACTTCTACATGAAAACTCCTTCCATGGGCAATGAGTACAATTTTATTCAACCTAATAGTTTGGGAGTTTCTTTGTTTGCAGTTTTGTTCTCCACTGTGTTAATATCTCGACTACATTCATTCAATTCATTGTCTCATTCATTTATTGAAAGTCCAACAGATGTCAGATACCATGTTAAGTTTTGGTTAGAAAATGGTGAGGCAGAACTTGCACATTTCCTGCATTCAGTGGAACTTACAGTCTATCTAAATAAATTAAAAAGTCACAAACACTATCTCCATATGAAGATGAGTGTCACGCAGACGGACACGCATGTACTTGGTGTTGTGATTTTTCCAAGGCTGAGCTGATCTAGTCTCACAGGTCACAGAAGACTTTTCTAATGAAATAGTGACCGAGCTGAGATGTAGAGGAAACATGAAAGCTCACTCTGTAACGAAACCACTTCCTTTCTACACAAATCTATACTTCACTTGGGTAAACACTGTTCACCATTCCTATAAAGAATGAGAATAATCCATCTTCCCTTTAAAAAAAAAGTTGGACACTGAAAATATAAAACCCATTCATCTCTGCGTTGAACGATAAACAGAGTTCAGCTGGGCTTCCCCCTTTGTTTTCCAATTGAATTTGTTAAACACACAAAAATTAAATGAGTGGACCACCCTTTACATACAAAAGTCATGTTATTCCCCCACCATATGTAGGATAAAAATTACAGAGTTTGTTTTCTTTTTTTTCCCCTTTAATATTAAGATTTTTTTTCTTGTCTCATTTTCTGGTGGCATTCAATATTCTTTTTCATTCCACTTTCCCCATGAAAGTACATGTGAGTAAAAACATTTTACTGGACAAAAGAGGAAATTAGAATCCAACCTACCTCACAGAAGTCTCAAACACCTTCCCTCAGGTGTCTCAAAAAAAAAAAATTGTGTCCTTCATGGCACGATTTAAAATATCATCTCAATTCTTCCTGGATTATTTAAGATGTAGCCTGCCTGTTCAAGCTCCAATGTTTTTCCTACCCTTATAATCCCAGCTCCTTCCTGTAATTTTGACTACCTTTCCCACACATAGGAAACCTCTGCTGATCTTTCTACATAGACAGAGTTCACTCTTTGATTTTTTTATTTAATTCTGCTGCCCTGATTTTTGTTAGCACAACTTATCCAGCATGTTGGCTTAGATGCATAGCCTCAGAAAAAAATGGGACTATTAATCAGGCCCAGTGACAAAGATCCCGTGTTTCTTATCTATATGGAAACATAAAATATGGTCCAGTCATAACTGCAATGGTTCAGGAATGATTACAAGGAAGCAACACAGACTGTACCTATTATTCCCCATTGTTTATGAGGCCTGTCACTCTATCAGCGAAGAAAATGAAATAAGTCTGCCATGATTTGTCTTCATGGTACCACACTGACTGCTTCCTATTTTATCATGCACTTTTATTTTCCCCTACATGATGGTCTTGTCGACAATATCACATGTCTTTAAGGAAAGGCAAGTGCCGAGATTAGTATAGAACAAGGGGTCTGAAATCCAAGGAGATCCAGGACAGGAAACCAAGCGGCGGCTATTCAGGAATGCCCGCAGGGTCAGGAAACTGAGAGTCAGTACCTAGACAAGATGTAGCAAGTATTGGAAATTAAAAGCAAGTAGGATCTTGATGCTAAATCACATCTTTTGTCATTCCCTCCTCATTCATATGTTTCCTATAAAGCTGGAAGCAGTTTCTAAGGTTGGATTGCCTGGCTGGACTGGCAAGTGATAGGTACAAAGCACACCAGCATCTGACACTGGTTCTGGACCTGTGTCCTACATAATATCAAAAGTGACTCAGTGACCAACTCATAGCCAATGCTCTCCTGCTGTTAGATTCACATGAGGCATTTTGCAAGATGAATGTTATCTATCACTAAGGCTGTCTTTAAAATATTGGGAATATATTCCCAGGCATCCAAAGGGTATTCTCAATCCTTCCTTATGAATATATGATCCAAGTTCTTATATAAATGACTTTCAAACATAGTTATGTATACAAAATAAACAAACTCTTAGGGGTAATCAATTCCATATATTTACAACTTAGTTTGTATAAAAGTATCACGTGTCATTTAATCAACCTAAAAATAAAAAAGAAACCAGTTTTTATTAAGCATCAAATATTTACTAATACAAGGCTATTTGTCATTCTTCAGTTCTTTCAATCATCATAAGACTGCTATGGGGGAGGTTAGGAGGTGGAAGGATGGAACAAAAAGGAAAAAGGACTCATGGACATGGACAACAGTGTGTTGATTGTAGGGCAGTGGCAGGGGCGGCGGGGATATAAGGGAGTTAAATGGCAATGGAAAAAATACAATAGAAAATTTTAGAAGAAGCCTGCTATGATGTCCATTTAACAGCTTAAATACCTGAAGCTCAGTGAGGTCAACTACTCAGTGAGTAGTCAGGGGAGCAGAGACTAGCAGAGTTATGACAAGCTTCCCTCCAAACACCTGCCTGCCCCCTGTCCAGACACAAACATGCTTCATAAGTTCTTGGTCAAGATGGCAGCCTTAGAACACGCTATGGTCCTCGTCCCCACCCCAAATTCCTAGAAATTACAAAAGAGTTTGTTTAAAACTAAGACAAAAAACCCTCAGCAAGCCTCAGGGGAACTATTAGGGATCCCTCACAAAGGAAGGCAGCATCTAAACAAAGAGGGAAAACAAAGCTCCAACATCAAGAGGAATGAACGAGACTCAACAGCTGTAAATAAGGAATGAGTGTTCATAATGACAACAGTGTGAAACAAGTTCTACATGATGACAACCTGGTGGCTGGCAGGGGAGAAGTAAAGGGGGGGCAAAATTGAAAGAATGCTATAGCTCTTTTCTTGGACTGTGTAGAAAAGCATATAATCAAATCTGAGCCCTATTAAAAATGTTTTATATAGCTCAAATATGTATTTTGAATATGCATTTATATGTAAATCAAACATATATTTGAAATACATATCAAAATATAAAATTTTACATTTTAAATATATAGTTATTGCCTGTCCAAATACTACAATAAAAATGTTTTTAAAAGAGGTCATATTTTCCCAAAGAAAATACACAAATGGCAAACAGGTACATGAAAAGGTTCTCAACATCACTAGTCATTAGAGAAAAGCAAACTAAAACCACAGTGAGATACTACCACATGCCTGTTAGAATGGCCATCATTAAAAAGACAAGATAAATGCTAGTGAGGTTATGAAGAACAGGGAGCTTGTGCACTGTTGGTGGGATGGTAAATTGGTAGACACTAGAGAAAAGAGTATGGAGGTTCTTCAAAAAATTAAAAATAGAACTACTATATCCAGCAATTCTATTCTTGGAATATACTTTTTAAAAGCTACTCCAAAAGATATCTGTACCATCATGTTCACTGCAGCACTATTTACAATAGCCAAGTCATGGAAACAACTTAAGCACCCACTGATGGATGGAAGGATAAAGAACTTATAGCATAACATAAGGACAACAGAATATTATTCACTTATAAAAATAAAGAAATCCAATAAGTTGTGACAACATGAATGGACCTTGAGGCATTATGCTAAGTGAAATAAGTCAGACAGAGAAAGACAAATATTGTTTCATCTCATATATGGAATTTGTAAAGGAAAACAAAATGACAAACACCAAACCCATAGGAAAAAAAAGAGATCAGATCTGTGGTTACCAGAAGGGAGACTGGGGAAGGAGAATTGGAGAATGGTGGTCAAGACAGAAACTTCTAGCTATCAGATAAAGCACCAGGGACACAATGTGCGACACAGTGACTGCCATCAGCGCTCCTGCTAAGGCACAGAGCGAAGTTGTTAAGAGAGTAGATCCTGAGACTTCGCATCACAAGGAGAAATTTTTTCTCTCCTTTTTCTTGGATCTATATGAGATGATGGATGCTAACTGTTTCTGTTGTGGCCATCATTTTGCAATATATATATAAATCAAACCATCATGTTGTATACCTTAAACTTACACAGCAATATATGTCAAGTATTTCTCAACAAAACTGGCAAAAAGAAGGTCAAGTATGTGCATTTAAAATTTAGAATGCCAACCACAGAAATGTTTAATTTTCAAATAATTAAAGGGGAAATAAATAAAACAACTACAACAAGAAAGTACCCAAATTATCTCATGAAGAAGTTAAAAATCTGAATCCATCAAAAACATTCAGAAGAAATTGAACAGTAGTCATTGTGATCTACCTGCTAGCTCTGTAACACCCAATGCCTTGGTCAGAAAAGAGTTAAATGGCAGACCCAAGGCTGCCGTCCTTAGAATGGTCAGCTTGCAAGGCTTGCTCATGGCTGGCATCTGCAAATTCGACTGGTAAACAGTTCCCTACACTGATACAAAACTTATCTGAGTGACTGGTTTGTTGTGCTAAACCTTGTGTAAACAGTGTGGTTTATTCCTCATGTCTGCATTCTTTCTGGGCATCTGGACTGGGTGCACGCTATACAGAGAGTACTTACATAACCAACCAGCAGCCACTGAAACACCTGGGCACTGAGTCTCCGGTGAGCTTCCCTGGAAGATCACAGACATGTGCTCATCATGTTGCTGGAGGAATTGTGTGATGACGCCCCTGTGACACCACCGGGAGAGGACTCTGGGAAACTTGTGCCTGATTTCCTCTGGACTTTGCCCCAGGCATCATTGCCCTTTGTTGATCTTGCTTTGTACCCTTTAGCTGTAATAAATCTTAGCCATGAGTACAACTAAACACTGAACACTGTGAATCTAGAATTCTTCTAGCAAATCACCCCACTTGGGTATGGTCTTAGAGACCCCTGACACATCCTTCTACTAACTCAAAAAAGGCACAGATCCAAGTGACTTTTTGAGTAAGCTTAACCAATGTTTTAAGTAAGAGAAAACTCATTTCGCACAAGCTGCTCCCAAACATAGAAACACCTAATAAGGCTAATATAACCATAAGGCTTATAAAATAATTGATAATCCTTGCACAACTTTAATTTGAGTATCACTACAAAGGTCCTACATAAATCACTAGCAAATCAAACCAAAAAGCTATTTACTAAAAAAAAAAAACATTATGACCAGTTTGCTCAGGCCAAAAATCCTTAACCCCTCTCTCTCTTCCTCTCATACCCTATAAGCAATTTAAAAGCCAGAAAACCTGCTTAGCTCTTATTCAAAATAGAAGTAAATTTTCATCACATCCACAACCATGCGGCAGGTCTGTCTCCATCACTCTCTTGTACTGCTGCAATGTGCCCTTAACGTGTCTCCTGCTACTTCCTTTGCTCACCACATGCCTACAGACTATTAGTCCAGTGAGCCTGCAGAGCCTCAGGCCATTCCTCTGCTCAGAACCCCCAACATCTGCCTACAAAACTCACAGCATAGACCCACTCCCCATAGCTGATTCTACTTACCTGTTCTACTGTTTGCCATCACACTTACCTCTTCTAACTAAAAGTGTAATTTTCCAAACGGGACCTCATCAAATTAAAAAGCTTCTGCATGGCTAAAGAAAACAGCATTAAAATTAAGAGAGAAACAACTACATGGGACAACATATTTGTCAATGATACCTTGGACAAGGGTTTGATCTCCAAAATATATAAAGAACTCATACAACTCCACTCTAGGAGACAAAAAAATCCAATTCAAAAATGAGCAAAAGACTTGAACAGACACTTCTCCAAGGAGGATATACAGAGGGTACAGAGACATATGAAAACATGCTCCACATCACTAGCCATCAGAGAGATGCAAATTAAAATCACCATGAGATACCACTTGACACCAGTCAGAATGGCCATCATAAACAAATCAACAGACAAGTGTTGGAGAGGATGTGGAGAAAAGTGCACCCTAGTGCACTGTTGGTGGGATTGTAGACTGGTGCAGCCACTGTGGAAAACAGTATGGAATTTCCTCAGAAAACTAAAAATGGAATTGCCTTTTGACCCAGCAATTCCACTTCTGGGATTATACACTAAGAGCCCTGAAACACTCCAAAAGAGCCCAATCCAAAAGAACCTATGCACCCCAATGTTCATAGCAGCACAATTTACAATAGCCAAGTGCTGGAAGCAACCTAAGTGCTCCTCAGTAAATGAGTGGATCAAAAAACTATGATACATTTACACAATGGAATTCTACGCAGCAGAGAGAAAGAAGGAGCTCCTACCCTTTGCAATCGCATGGATGGAACTAGAGAGCATTATGCTAAGTGAAATAAGCCAGGCGGTGAGGGAGAAATACCATATGATCTCACCTTTAACTGGAACATAGTCAACAAAAGAAAACAGCAAAAAAAATACAACCAGAGACATTGAAATTAAGAACAATCTAACAATAGCCAGAGGGGAAGGGGTAGGAGACAGTGGGGGGAAGGGTTTCCAGGAAACACTATAAAGGACACATGGACATAACCAAGGGGGAGGGTGGGAGCAAGGGAGGGAGGTGGGATTGGCTGGGGTGGGGGGGAGTTGTGGGGGGAAAATGCAAACAACTATAATTGAACAACAATAAAGTAATAAAATCTTTAAAAAATTAAAATTAAAATTAAAAAATGTCAAAAATAAAATAAAATAAGAGTACAGTTTTCCTATTTATTATATTTGTTTATATTATACCTCCTATCATTAGCATGTAAACTCCATGAAGTAAGGAATTTGGGGCTGTTTTGTTCATTGATCCAACTCAAGTGCCTAGAACATTGCCTGCTGTACCTCCAGACATTAAAAATAGTTCACATAAGAAGAGGTATCAGTGCAACTCGCTACATTAACATCACACACACATACACACATGCACGACCTTCATGACAGTTGAAGTTTTAACTTTAAAAAGTCTCTTATCAAATTATAAATAGGAGAAAAATTTTCCTGCTTCATTAAGGAAGAAATAGCAAACATCATGCTGTATTGTAAAATTAGAAGCCATTCATTAAAATTATAGAAAGGAAAAGTGCTCACTTTTATAGCTACTACTACATATTTTACTAAGTATCCTAGAAATATAATGTGATAAGGAAAAAAGAAATAAAACCTGTAAACTAGGGTAGAGAAGGTGATCATTATGCAGATTCAGGTTGTCACTCAGTAGAAAAACTAATAGGATCAACTGTTGAAATACTAAGACTGACTTCAGAAACGTGACAGGATAGAAAACCAACATACGAGAATCAATAACTCTATACACCAGCAATACCAATTTCTAAGGTAATTTTAAAAAGAAGATAAAAAATATATTCAGAAAAAAGACTGTAACATACCTGGAAATAAACCTAACAGGAAATGTTCAAAGTCTTTTTATGGAGACACTACAAAATGTTTCTCCCTCTCTCCCCATGCTCTAACCACTCTGGGCTTTGTAATGTGTTTGAACACATCGAGCAGCCTCCTACCGCATAGATTTGCATCTGTTGCTCCCTGTGGAAAGCAGCTCTTTCTCAAGGTATAGTAGCATGGCTCACTTTCTCTCCTGTTCAAATCTTACTTTACCCCTGAAGTTTTTCCAAACCAAACAGATGTGTGCATTCACACACATGCACACACACAGATACTTTTATTGTTCTTGCTCCCAATATCCTAGTTTTTTGTTCCTTCTAGGCACTACCACTATAAAACATATTATATATTGGAATCTTATTTGTTTTCTTTCTTCCCCACTAGACTATAAGCAACACAAGGGTAGAGGCATTGTAATGTATATTATCCCCAACACCTAAAACAGGGCCCTAAAAATAGTATGTGCTCAAAAAATGTTTGTTGAGTGAAGAACGTACAAGAATACCTGAATAAATTGAGGTATACCATGTGAATGGAGAGGAGGATAATAGAGGGAAGATAGGGAAGAGTCATCAAGGAACATGTATAAAGGACCCATGGACAAATCCAAAGGGGGGAAGGATTAAGGGTGGGAAGAGGGGATGGGTGGGGCAAGGGAAATTGGAGGCAAGAAAATGAAGACAAATGTACTTGAACAACAATAAAAAATTGTTACATAGAAAAAAAAAGTCAATT